>JASVEL010010344.1:0-91358 GCA_032618575.1 Nicotiana noctiflora
GAACGCGAGCCTACCCCACGCGAACGCGATGATCAAAACCTTCCTCTTACGCGATCGCGTCCCCCAGCAACGCGAACGCGATGACCATTTTCCCTCAGCCTACGCGAACGCGGGCCTATCCCTCGCGAACGCGAAGGCTTAACTGGTGCCCAGTGATCTGCAGATTTCAGCAGACCTTTTCTTGTTTCAAAGTGCCGGATAATGGTCCGGATTCACCCCGAGGCCCCCGGGACCCCAACGAAAACCACAAACATACCCCAAAACATGATACGAACTTGTTCCAATCATAAAAACACCATCCTAAACATCAAAATCACCAATTACCCACGGATTCAAGCCTAAATTTCTTAAAACTTTCCGAATTGCACATTCCATCAAAAACCCGACCAAACGACGTCCGAATGACTTGAAATTTTGCAGGCACATCCAAAATCACCTAACGGAGCTACTGCAACTATCGGAATTCCATTCCGACCGCCGGATTAAAATCTCACCTACCGTTCGGATTTCGCCAAAATTCAACCTTAGCCAATTCAAGCCTATTTCTACACCGGGCCTCCAAATTCAATTCTGATCGCTTCCCTAAGTCACAAATCACCTCCCGGAACTAACCGAATCATCAGAATCCGATTCCGAGCCCTCTAACCAAATAGTCAACTCCGGGTTGACTTTCCTTATTCAAGTCTCCTTCAAAAAGGCTATATGCCTCATTTCCAATCCAATTCACTCCTAATTCACCCGATAGACTTTAACACTGATATAAAAGCATAAAACATACAATTTCAACATAACGGGGTGGTAATTCCCGTGACGACGGGCCGAGTCGTCACAAATTTGTAGTCAATTATGTGAATTAAAGTATTTTGTCCAGTAGTTATTTAAATATTATTTAAATTCGAGTAGAAGACAAACATTTTATAGTGGTAGCTAAAGTATTAATAAAATAAGTATAGTGGGGAACAAAACATAGTGTAGTGGGACTTAAAGTATAATTAAAATAAAGTAGTGGATTGTGGGGTTCAAGAAAGTGGAATCTTTTACTTTTTTAATTTATAGTGGTCTATTTGTTTTATTAAAGAAAGATGTCTTACTTATATATAAGGAGAGGGATCAGAAGTTAAGAGGAGAACGAAAAAAATTTGAGAGAGATTAGAGAGTAAAATATCAGAAGTAAGAATCTGAAGAGAAAAAGATTAAAAAGAATTGTGAATAGTTAAAAAAAAAAAACGAAAAAAAATTCTAAAAAAAAAAAGTTTTTATATTTTAATTAGCAAAAGTATATTATCAAGTTCAGATCTTAGTTATTGATTTTCTTTTAAAAATTCTGATACTGGGTTGTCTTTGCTTCCACCGCTGTTGTTGCGTTGTTTCTATTGCTGTGTTGATCATCCAATATTCTTCTATCTTTCCAATATCAGGTACATGACTGATATGTTTAAATTAAAAGATGAATATATGTGAAGAATGAAAGTTTTGAAATTTTAATTATTTTTTTTGCTGATTGTGTTTAAGTAAATTCTATATTAATATTCTATAAGTTTCTATAACTTTAAATAATTAGGCTTGTTGTTGTAATAATAATTCACTTTAATATGGTTATTAAATAGTATAGGTATAAATATGTTTATTAATGTTCAAGTTGTTTAATAATTAAAGTAAGAATGAGTTACCCTTTTATTAACCGGAGTAATTAAAACTGGTTAGTTCATTAGTCATAAATGTTTTAATATCGTCTTTAACAAGCTAAATTGCAAATATGTAGTTAAATTCAGTAAAAAATGTGAGTTTTAATATTTTTCGTAAGTTCGGCATTTAGGTACGGTTTGAGTTTTAAATAATACAAGATTGTTTTCAAGTTTAACAAATCTCCAAATAAGTGTAATTGATTAAGGTTGATTATAGTTTTAAATTAGTTGTAAAATAATTATTCTAATTTGTAAATATTATTTGTCGAATTTGTATTTTATTCTAGTTTAGATTATAGCCCTATCTACTCCCACCAAACAATTATTTTAATATAGCAAACAATGTATCACCATTTGAGTATGTAATCATTTAAGATTTTGTCTTATATTGTACAGAAAATAAGTTTAAATAAATAAAAATCGTATGTCGTCTTAAGTTTGTTTTAAAGATGAATTTAGTTTTAAATAATTCTATTAGTTTGTTTAATATATTATAAAACAAGTCTTAATTTTGTTTTAATCAATTTAAGTTAAGAATTTTCGTATTTATTTATTAAATAAAAAAAATCGAAAATAATTTTTTTTATTTTTATTTTTTGTTTCATTAATATTTACCATAAATTAATTGGATGTATTGCATATTTTTAGTTTATTAATTAATTAGGATTTTTCTTTATTTATTATAAAAAAAATTTAAAAAATAAAAATGTAGTCATTTTAGGATTTCTTTTAAAAATAAAGGAGGCGTGTTTCGCCATATCAAAATGTACAAATGCGAAGCCCCCATTTTTTTTCTTAATTAAAAATACTTAAAAATTTGGGACGGGCCGTTTAGCAAATTTCACGGCCTTCCCAAAAGATATAATACGCCTGTTGCTTTAGGCGCAATTTTTTAATAATCTTACCTTCCTATTACGGGTGTGCATTTCATGCAACCCAAATCCAAATCCAAAAATGTCGAATAAGAATGTGTCGAGGATCCGGGTACACTTCATGTGACGAGATCTAAAAACATGTCCTTAAACGACGTTCATTTTCTTAAAATAAAATAATTTGACAAAAAGCGGTAATTAATTCTAAAAATGCACAAATAGGATAATATGTATTAAAATCAAGTACTTTAGCCAAATATGACAGTTGAGCGACCGTGCTAGAACCACGGAACTCGGGAATGCCTAACACCTTCTCCCGGGTTAATAGAATTCCTTATCCGAATTTCTGATTCGCGGACTGTTAAATAGAGTCATTCTTTTCCTCGATTCGGGATTCAACCGGTGACTTGGGACATCTTAAATCTCCCAAGTGACGACTCTAAAATAAATAAATAAATCCCGTTTCGATTGTCCTTTAATTGGAAAAAACTCCTTCTCTCCCTCGCGGGTTAGCGCTAAAAGGAGGTGTGACAAATATGACAAGTGGTACGTGAGACCTATAAAAAGTGACAATTAGACCATATTAAATTTTATATGTCTAAAATAGTTGCAAGCGCTACAAAAAAATATAAAATATAATTTAATACGTCTACAATAAAGTTTATGAAAGATTATAACATACAGTAATACACTAATGTTAATAAAGCTATCACAATTGGTCTCATATTTGCTGGAGTAATTCGTTCCTGAATTAATTTTATACTTGATGGACCACATCTTTTAAAGTTGATTAAAAACTAATATCCAAACATTAAAAAAAGAATACAAGATATTCTTAAAAATGTACTTTACAATTCTCAAGTGTTTAATTCTAAGACAAATGTTTTGAAGAAAAGCTTTTCCTCATGTTTTAAAACTTAGTATCGTAATAGTAATACGATATAAATAAGGAAAAATTTATAGAAGTAAATCTTCATTAATTTTAAATACCTAAGTATTAGGAAATTTTACACAGTTCAAATAAGGAAGAATTTAATACATAAAATTTAGTTGATTTTAAATTTCTACATATTAGAAAAATAATATAACTACAATTACAATTATGTCCAATGTGAAATTCATTTTTAAAGGATAAAAAAGACGAATGACATTTCGCTAACAATTTTCGTGCTTTTAATATAACTAGTCTTAGGGTACGCGCTTTGCGCGTGTACCCTATATAAATAAATATACAATTTTTAATAATTATGTAAAAATTATAAAATAATATGTTTGAGTACTTGATCAAAAAGTAAAGAAAATAATTCATTTATTTTTCATTAGGAGTTCGTGCTTTTATGCTCTTATAATGATATAGAATATATAGATATTTCTCACTCGAATAACATTTTTTCTCTTTTAATAGTGATAAACTGTATATCGAATTTTCTCTTAGACCTAAGCAAATATATGGATAAGAAAACGTCCTAATTATTATGACACATATTTTCCCCATATATATTTATGTTAAAAGTTCTAAATATTATGACTTCCTACGTGACTTAAATAAGAAAATATTTAATGATGAAATTTTTAGTTAATTTCAAAGTACAAAAAAGTTCCAGACTTCAATTGTGAGATTTTACTGGATTTTTATTAGTATCGTTTCAAAGTACAAAAAGGTGAATAATATTTTGCTGAGGGTCTCTGTCTTTTAATATAAGAGGAATGTCCACGGCCCTTTATTCAGAAATCATTTCTATAAAATTTATGTATCAAAAATATCAATACTACTTTAATAAATATTGCAGTTAAATTAACTCAAAATAAAAAATATTAGAAATACTCTGGGAATGACACTTAAGACATGCACTTCAAGTGTACATAATTCAGTACTATTGTTCAGAAGTTTTATATTTATTGATATGGAGCACACGCGTAATGAGCGTATCATTTCTATAAATAATTTTAAGAATTATAATATTCTTAGTTTTGACGACAAATTAGTGTTAAATATAATTTATAAAAAAAATAAGGATGGTTCCTTTCTTTACCTCAAATTAAAATGAATTGACACGTTTTAAGAAATTAAATTGTATTTAAAGTAATAACATAACGTATCTAAAATTCAAATGTAAATAAAAAAGGGTTTAGAAAAGACTCCTTAAGTATTTGTTTGATATGGATTAATGTCCCGGAAAAAAAAAATCCATAACAAAAGTAGTTAGAATTTTCTTTTGGAATAAAATATTTTCTCTTTAATTACAATTTCATTACATGTTGAAAAGATAATTTTCTATCATTTTCTCTTTTATTTAATTTTGATCTTAGGAATTGAATAAAATCTAATTTCTTATTGAAAACATACTTTTCTCATTATTTATTTATGAATTTTAGGAATGCATTCTTTTTTACTTTTCTTTTATTTATATGTGAGAAATTTAGGAATATTTTATTTTTCTTTTACTTGTAAATGGATTTTTTTTTTACTTTTTGTAAGTATATTTTATATTAGATAACATTATAATTACACTAATATATGTCTTTTTTATTTAAATTAGAAATTACTAACACTTTGAGGAGAATTTGGTACCTTCTTGAAACGATAATTTTTTTATTTATGTTTGGAAAGTTTTTGTTATTTTTATACTGTGAAATAAAAGAAAAAGGCTAGGATCAAATTAATAATATATGTTGTTTGCTATCTTTTGGTTATAGAAAGGAAGAGAAAGTTTTCAAGAAAAAATTTCATAACAAAAATAGATATATTTTCCTTCTAACGCAATTTTGTAGGAATTATAGTTGAATACAAATTCCTAGTGTATATACGTTTTTTTTTTTTGGTAAAAGGGTGAAGAAAAAGTCAAAGTTGTATAATTATAGTAAACTTCAAAAGTTCTAAATATAGTAGAATATCATAAATATCTTCCATTTGCTTATCTTTCTATTATTTAGGACTTCTGAATCAGCTAAATTTTTATTTATTATATCTTTCCTTATTTAAAATCTATAGAAAATAACTTTAAAATTAATTAAAATTTTACTATAACTATACCTTTTCTATATAGGCAAAAAGGAATATAGCTGGATTATTTTCATAAATTTACGCTATCAATTTATTTTCCATTCCACTAAGAGTATTTTAATTTGTTTGGACAAGCTTGAAACATTCACTTTAATTATATTATTCGTTTACCATTGTTGTAGCTGAATCCTTTCCTTACAATATTTTCTAACTTGGTGAGTTATTCAATATTTATTTTTTACAGAATATAAATAAGGAAAGACATTACAAATAAAATTTTAGTTAATTTAGAAGTTCTAAATATTAGGAAGATTATCAAATTACTACTTTATTTAATATGAAATATATTTTTAAAGGGCAAAAAAGGTGAACGACATTTCGCTAAGGACCTTCGTGCTTTTAATATAGTATAGATTAGTCTCTACGGTCATGCGTTGCACGAGAAATGCATAATAATAATAATAAACTTTCAATTGCATATACTATTAAATATGTACATAGTAAGAAATTAGTTCCTTAAAAAACTTACAATATATTATACAAACCTAAGTCATGGTAAAGTTTTGACATAAAATGGGAGGACAAATTCAAATTAAATATTCTGAAACTGCAAAGTTATGTGATTAAAGTTGCAAAATAATTTAAAGACTGCACTATTATTTACTATTTTGTGTGACGTTATGATTAACTTTAGCTAAGCCTTAAGGTGTATGAAGTCTAATATATATATATCTCAAGATAAAGATATATTGACAACGGAGAAATCAAAGAGTAAAAGTTATTTAGTCATTACTTTCTTTCGTGGAACTTTTTTCAGTTAGACATAATTCTATTTCAATTATTACACATTTTTATGTCTAAATATTTTAATTGTTTAGTATGTAAAAATCAATTGTCACGGAGAACCTGGAGATATAATTTAGTATATCTATTTTTGAAAGTAACTTATTATAAGTAGTCATCAATTGAGATTTGGCGTTTCTTAATTACAAATTAGCGTATTAAAAGATCATTATACCTACTCAATCAAACGTTATATCCCATATTCTTCTTTTTCTTGAAAAAATAATTTAATTTTAAAGGATATAAAAGTCGATCAATATTCAAATTAAAAAGGCACGTCTTCTAAAAAATTTTACGTTATGTTATGGTCTAAGAATTTTTTTTTTTTTTTTTTAAGAAGTTCTATTATTAGTTAGTAAGAAACTCCTATATTTTATGGAACACAAATTATATATATTTCAAAGAAATAATCTATCTATTGAAGGGCTCTGCATTCACTGAGGTATACAATGGCAGTATAAATTAAACATATAATTTAAGATGAATATATCATAATTAAAACATGAAATAACCGAAAGTGATGTTAATAAAGAAGAACACGAAACCATACAAATTACAAGAACTCCAACATTACAGATCAAAGTTAAATTTTTTTGAAAAAGAATCAAATTGAAACAAAATCAACACCCAAATAATTGATATACTAATAATAAAAGCATATTCATTACCTATAAGTGTAACCCTTTAATGATGAACTTTACGATCAGCTAGTCGGAGATCTAAGATTTAGAAGGTTTTCGTGAGTCTCAATCCTCAATTGCAAATAAATAATTTTAGAGTTGTACAATCAACAAACCTGCCCCTTGATATACAGGGTAATGGGTGGCTTAGAGTGTTCTTATTCATAAGAATATTTTTAGACTTCAAGAATAATTAGGACATACATTTGACACTTTGATTGGGATTAGAACCCAAAGAATCCATATATTTTCTACTTCTTTCACGACCAAATCATTGTCTATTACAATTCTTTATTCTAGCGTGTGGTATTCCAACTTTTGTCCCTTTTAGATGATTTATTGTGAATAATAATCTAAATAATTAAGTGTATAAAAGCCGATTAATATTTTAAGGATATTTTGTCGTTCAATATTTAGCATATAACATTCGTGCTTTTATAATAATACTAGTCTCTATGTACATGCATCGCACGTAAGTTTTTAGGACTGAGAAAAGGAAAGATGGAAAAAAAAATGTAAGAGATCTACAACAATAAATGTGACTAATTCTTGTTTTTAAAAAAAGAGTTGATTTCATGCGGCTAACGAAGATATCAAAAACGTTTAATTTTTTTTTTAGCTAATTCATACCATAAGTATTTCATTATGATTTTTAATTCTTCGTCACTTGTATGAACAAAGTAGTTAAAGGAAAACTTCCTGAGATAATAAAATAATCTGGCATAATGAACCATAAAAACTTGCCTATTGTGATTGTTAATTATAGAAAGGAGAAGAAGCTTTTGGTTGACTTTGAATATATCAACAATATTAGTCGGTGAATATTTGAGGTTATGTTTATCAATCACTATGGCAATTTAACTTTCATGCATAATTTTTATATATGATATTATGGTATATAACGTGTTAGAAAAAACACAACCTTTTATATATACTTTAAAATTATATGTGGAATCACAAATATAAATAAACATATATAAAAGTACAAATTCTTGAAAATGATGAACATTAATCCTATTTCTTTATGACTTGAACGCTTGAATTCAAAGTGACTCAATAGTTTGTTAAGGTTGAAAATTTTGTTAAACATAATTGTATATTTATGTGACATTAATGTCTCTCTTGATAATTTGAAACCCTCTATTGGACAATACAACAATATACGTTCTCTTGTTGATCTCTTGAGTATGGAAGCATCTCAACATACTATAAACACATTTTCCTCCATATATCTGATGAAAAGGACAGAAATAATCAATGCATGCAAGAATGAACTGACAACATTAATTCGCTCCAAATATTGATAGGTCTCATAATCTGCTTGTAAAAGCTCCACAAAATCCTTTGCTCCAGCTGGAGAAATCACAATCTATTCCGTAAGTTGTCATTTAATAAAAAGAAACAAAAGAAAATATAATATTACTGCTCAAAGTAGAAGAGCCATCTGAATATATATAGACAAAAAAGTCGACAAACTAACCAGGTAAATAATACTTCTTACTTTCCTAGTTTCCCTAGTATCATCAATTCTACATTGACAAAGGACCAAACGTCTAAAACTAACCCTCATAAGTTTTTGGGTAGAAAGCATATATGATTAAACACTTAACTTGTGGAAGTGTATGGTTGATAAGTACCAATATGTAGGATATGAGGGAAGAGGTTTTACAAATAAATTGTACGAAATTGCAACTATTTTAAGTGTTTCATCATTAAACTCTCTCCTACTTAGTTTATTTTTATTTCACCAAACATCTTTTGTTTACTAAATATGATAGTGATGCTAAAAAATATTTACTGAAAAAGCAAAAGAATAAATAAAAGAAACAAAAATTTGACTACCACTATTGGTACCTCCCCAGGCCTTAAGTATTGTTCGATATTTTCTTATAAATATTTAGTGCATGGACACATTAATTTTTTCATATATACAAATTAGTCATCTTTAAAAGAAAAAGAATACTATACAACTGGCTTTTTTTCTCTCCATTAAGGTGCATACATGAAATTAATCTTTAAAAGAGAATTTATGTGATCAGGAAAATTAAATTATCTTAAGAGGGATTGATGTTTCATGCATGTGGCATTAGTTGATGAAAATTTATAATTAAATATAGCAAAGATATTATAATTGAATCAAGCGTGGAACATGAAGATTTCACCCAAAAATTCCAATAAATTAGTCCTTATTGCCCCGGTCAAAAAGTACCACATAATTATACAAAGAAAAACACCCATAAAAAAAGAACCAACAAAACCCTAGCCCTCATAATCCAAATACAACCATTATTAACTATTATGCGCATGGCAATAAAAGAAAAACTAAAAGTAGCAAGAAGGAAATGATAAAGCAAAAGCAAGATGACATGCTGGCATAACATATTCTCAATTGAGATAGATATATGAAATTAATCTTAGAGAAACAATTCTTGTAATACATAAAATTATATAAACATATAAAAGAATGATATTTTGTGAGAGCCGCAAAGCAATAAGGCAACAATGTAATGTGTCCGGTGTTCCTTTATGTAGGTATTCTCGACTTCTTTGTCCGTGTAAAAGTTTTATGACTATATATAGGAGTTCAACATTAGGTAGGAACATATTGTTGTCCAAAACAAAAATAGCTATTATACGTAGCATCTATTGTCCAAGAAGAAGTAGGTTACTATCCTTAAAACCAAACATAGTGGCGGTGAGGACTAATCCAAAACGATAAATTCTCAAAGAATTTGATCCAAAAACAACTTTGTAGGCTCGATCTCGATGTATGTGTAGTTTAAATCGGAAAAGAATTCACCTTAGGTGATTTACAATTATATCCTTAAATTATATTAATAATTAAGGCTATAAAAGTCAATCAATATTACGGGAATATTTTAATCGTTCAATATTTAGCATAAATTATTCGTGCTTTTATAATAATATAGATATAAATAAAAATAAATATAGAATATAGATACATCATACCAATCAACCCCTTGCGAGCTTTTTATTTTAACACATTTACTCATTAAATACCTTTTCATTACACATTCTCCAAAAATGAATAAATGTATATATCCACGTCACATAACTTTTGACATATCATTATTCTTTTAAATTTTGTTAAAAAGAAAGTTTCAAAAATCATCCTCTTCCCCAAGTTGGACCCAAACCCTTCTTTCTCCCCTCTGGCATTCTAGGGCGAAGCTAGATAGACGAAAGGGGATTCAACCAAATGTTTTTCGCCAAATATTACATTGTGTATATAATATTAACTTTTTATTTCATGTAAATATATTATATATAAAATTTTCTTAGCTTCTTTGCGTATTTACCTCTTTATTTTCTGAATCCCCTTCATAAAAATCATGCTTCCGTTCATTGCCATCACCGCAACAACGTGACTTAGTCTTATGTTGATTTTATGCTTTCTCCCTATTATGCATGTTTTATATGTTGAAACAAAAAATAGTTTTAATATCTCAAAAAGAATGATTTAAAATTATGTCTAGATTTATTCTCTTAAAATAATATTAATCGATTTTAACACAATATGTAACTGATGGCATAATTTTCAATTACAAATTTGAAAATTTTAAAACTGATGATTGAAGACAATAACTATGTTTTTAATGTTTGGTATATTTGATAGCTTTCAAAGATTCAACGTTGTGGATGTAAATAATTATAGCGGCTTCTTTTTGGAAATGAATTCTTGGTATTGATTCCTTAATGATTCATTTTGGCATTGAATCCTAAATGAATTTTAACGTTTTCTGTTTTAGATGTCCATCCTATTTGGACTATGTATATGTTTATGTTCATGGGTGTAGTGTGGAAAAAAGTTAAAAGTTTTTTTCCCTTTTCTTTTGTGATGAATCTTTTTTTATATAATTTTTATTGTTTCTGCTCTTAGTTATACTAGAAGAGCTTGTTGAATCTTGAAGAATATGCCTAAAAATATTTATCTCGGTGTGGGCAAAATATCCTTAAGGACAGTGTCTTTATACACCTCAAGCTAAACCTTTTATTCTTCATAGTCATCCGATTTTTTCCAACAATCTTAAGGATATTTTCACGTTGTTATTATGGAGAATAACACTGCTAATGTTGTTATTGATGCTACTACACCTACTGCACCAACTATTTCTGTTGTTGTTCCACCACCAATTACCTATGCCAAACCTTTTTCCGATGCTTCGAAAATTGAGGTTTTTGGTATTTTAAGCGCTGGCAGGAACGCGTGCATTTTATTTTGGATATGCATGGAGTTTCTTTTACACTTATTGATCCTAAGCAAATTGAAGTAACTTCCATTTAGATGGATCAATGGGTTCATGCTAATAAGGTATATAAACATACTATAATTTCTGCTCTTTCTAACGAATTGTTCGATGAGTACGTTTCCTACAAGGAGGCAAAAGAAATCTGGGAGCCAATGATAACAAAGCTCACTTCCAAAGATGCTAAACAAAAGTTTGTAATATTGAAAATTACTACAAGTGGGAGATGACGGAGGACAAACACATAACTGTACAAATCAACGAATATCACAAGTTGATTGAAGATATCAAATCTAAAGATATTTTTCTGCCCGAACAGTTTGTTACTGGTATTCTTATAGAATCCCAAATCTTGGAGTGACTACAAACAACAATTGAAACAGAAACATAAGTAATTGTCGCAAAAGGACTTAGTGAAGCACATTATAATCGAAAATACCAAACGCAAACAAGTTGTTGCTGACAAAGGAAAGGAGATTGCTACAAGAGCCAACCTTGTGGATGATAATAAGTTGCAGAACAAACAAACTACAAGTATGTGTT
Source organism: Nicotiana noctiflora (assembly GCA_032618575.1). NCBI lineage: Eukaryota > Viridiplantae > Streptophyta > Magnoliopsida > Solanales > Solanaceae > Nicotiana > Nicotiana noctiflora. The sequence continues at coordinate 11,896 of JASVEL010010344.1, forward strand.
GCGCCCTTTTTTTCTCGCGAAATCAGGTTTATGACATTTGGGAAGTGTGACGATCCAAAGGGTCATCACTTGTTTCCTCACTTGATTCCGCACTTCCGAGGCCTTGAAAACCTCATTCTATGTTGCCTCGATTTACGTACACGATCCGGGCATGTAGCCGGAAAGATTTTTGTGATAGAATATATGAATTCTATGAGAAATTTGAAGCAAAATGATATTAATATTGATATAGTTGACTTCGGTCAATATTTTTGGTAAACGGACCCGGACTCGAGAGCGGACGGTCCTGGAAGGTCCGTAGAAAGATATGGGACTTGGACATGCGTCCGGAGTCGAATTCTGAGGCCTAGAGCCCAAGTTATGGATTTTTCTATAAAATTGTTTTTAAAGTAATTATTAAAGGAAAAAGAGTTAATTGACCTTGGTATCGGGCTCGTATTTTGGTTCTGATGCCCGGTACAAGTCTTAAATATTATATATGTGCTTTTTGCAAAGTTTGGTGACATTTGGATGTCGTTTGATATGTTTTGGACCTTGAGTTCCAAGTTTGAAAGTTTTGAAAACCAAAAGTATGAAAATCATGAACTTGAGGCTTGATTTGATGAAAACGATGTTATATTGGCGATGTGATCGCACGAGCAAGTTTGTAACGTGTTTTTGATGTTGTGTACATGTTTGGTTTGGAGCCCGGGGGGCTCGGGTAAAGATTTGGTAGGCCGTTGGTTCAATTTCTAAATTTTAACAATGCTGGTTTTTCACCCAGCTGTTGGCTTCGCAAATGCGAAGCATTTCTCGCAATTGCGAAGGTGACAGGTCAAGGTTGGGTTCGCAAATGCAAACCCTTGATCGCAAATGCGAAGGGCGTCCAGGACTGCTTGGGTTCGCAAATGCGAACACAACCTCGCAAATGTGAGGCCTTCAGTGTTAAGCCTAGCTTCGCAAATGCGAAGCATTTGTCGCAAATGCGAAGTCCCCTTGATCCAGCCTTGTTCGCAAATGCGAACAAATGTTCGCAAATGCGAACTTCCCAATTTTGTCTTGGCTTCGCAAATGCGAACTTCCCATCCTTAGCTTATTTTTCAAACTCCAGAATTTGTTCGGGGTTCGCAATTGCGAACCCCTGCTCGCAAATGCGAACACAGAGACCTGTAAATCACGATTTTCAGCTTCATTTTTCACATTTCACAACCCAAAAACATCCATTGGCGATTTTTCACGAACTCCCTCTTCTTCAAAGAAATTGTAAGTCACTTTTTACTTAATTCTTTCAATTCCTAACAACATTAAACATGTTTTTCAATAGAAATCAAAGGTTCTTATTTTTGGTAGAATATAGGGTTTTCATGAATTGGGTAATTGGACCTCGAATTGAGGTCCGATTTTGAAACAAATCATATACTTGAACTCGTGGAGGAATGGGTAATCGGATTTTGGTCAGAACCCCGAGTTCCGACCTTGTGGGCCCGGGGTCGATATTCACTATTTCGGGCAGAATGTTGTAAAATTGTAATTGGCCATATGAATTAGTTTGTTGAGTAGTATTGATGATATTAAATCAATTGTGTATAGATACGATTGGATTGGAGCCAAATTTGAAAGGAAAAGGCATTGCCACAGATTGAATTGTTCGTAAACATTCGAGGTAAGTGTTTGTTCTATCCTAGCTTGAGGGAATAGGATTATGTGTTATGTGCTATGTGATCGAGTGCGGTGTATAGGCTGTGGTGACGAGCATCCATACACTGGCGTCTAGCATGACCGTGAGTCGTTGTTGATACTTGTTGTGAGACATATTTGAACATAAATTGTTGAACCCTTTCCGGGTTGTAGAGTTGCTATTGTTTTCCCTTGCCGGGACCATCATTGAAGTGATTATTGTGTCCCTTGCCGGGACGGTTCATGATTTGTTGTTTTCATTCTCTGCCCTTAACTGTGATTGTTATCTGGGTGAGGATGAGTGATAATGCACGAAGGATGATGCCGTGCCTTGATTTATTATTTATGCACGAAGGTTAATGTCGTGCCTTGTTATTGAGTATGCACGAAGGTTAATGCCGTGCCTTGTTATTGATTATGCACGAAGGTTAATGCCGTGCCATGTTTTATTGATTATGCACAAAGGATCATGCCGTGCCTTGTTATTGAACCATGTACGAAGGATCATGCCGTACCATGGATGTGAGGATTGGAGTAAAAGCACGAAGGGTGATGTCGTGCACTTTATTTGCTTATTGGGTAAGGATGAGAGCAAAAGCACGAAGGGTGATGCCGTGCACTTTATTTTCTATTTCATTGACTTGACATTACTTGTTTCTCATTACACTTGCTTTCCTTGTTCGTTTAGTGACTATTGTTAACTGTTAAGTTATTCTGTGATATTCCTTATTGCGTTATTACTTGGTTATTTCTCGTTATCTTGTGGTATACATATATATAGAACTGCACATGTTTATGTGGGTGTCTGGTCCTAGGTTTGTCACTACTTCGCCGGGATAGGCCAGGCACTTACCAGCACATGGGGTCGGTTGTGCTGATACTGCACTTCTGTGCGTTTTTGCACAGGTCCAGGTTTCGATCAGGAGCAGTAGCAGTAGATCTTTCGCGTGGAAGTTGATCATATTTGAGACCGAGGTAGCTTGCAGGCGTCCGCAGGCCCGACGTCTCTTCCTTTACTTATGTTACTAGCCGTAGTCTCTTTGTTCCGAGACAAACAGATTATGTTATATTTCTTTCATACTTTGATGTGTAGCGTTCAGTAGTAGTTCGTGAGCTGGTGACTTCACGTCTTGGGTAGAGGTTTTCAATACTATTTTACCTTGAAATTGCTTATTACTATTTTATAATGTCTTCCGCACTTGTTTAATTAAGATTTTGGTTTGGTTGTTTAATTGAATATGAAGTATTGCTAAAAACGGGATAGTGTGAATAAAGTGGCTTGCCTAGCTACCACGAGTAGGCGCCATCACGATCCCGATGTTGGGGAAAAATCCGGGTCGTGACAAGTTGGTATCAGAGCTCTAGGTTACATAGGTCTCACCACTCACGAACAAGCTTAGTAGAGTTTGAGAGGTAGGTACGGAGACGTCTGTACTTGTCCTCCAGAGTCTATTGAGTTAGGAAAGAGTCTCTCATTTGTTCCTTCTTGTCGTGCGATTTGTTCCTCAAATACCGATCGAACTTCTATTCTGTCCTTTTGCAGATGGTGAGGACACATGCTTCTTCATCCGCTGATCAGCAACCTGAGGCCCCAGGCAGCTCCCGCGTGGGGCAGGGGCCAAGGCCGTGTCGGAGGACGTGGTAGGGGAAAAGCTCAGCCCCAGGCAGCGGTTCCAGAGGTGGAGCATTATATTGAGATTGGCGAGAAGGTTCCAGTCCCAGCAGCTCTAGTGGGCCCAGCTCAGGTCCTAGGAGAGGTCATAGTTACCCCGGATCTTCAGGAGGCTCTGGTCAGAATAGCGGGTTTTATGGATAGTGTCGCCATAGCAGGTTTACTGCCAGTTGCACCAACCACTTTTCAGGCCAGCGGAGGGGTCCAGACTCCTATTGCACGTACTCCAGAGCCAGTAGTTCCCCAGGCTCAGGCACCAGTAGTTCAACCAGCAGTGACTACTCAGACATGCACTACAGCTCAGGCTGGAGATGGAGCGGCTATGACTTCTGATGTTCTATAGAGACTTGAACGGTTCTCCAAGCTTTTTAGCACCACTTTCAGTTGTGCCCCATCAGAGGATCCCCAAGACTTCTTATTCAGTTACTATGAGATTCTCAAGACTATGGGAATAGTGGAGTCCAATGGAGTTGACTTCTGTACATTCAGGCTTTAAGGATCCGCCAAGACTTGGTAGAGGGATTATTGTTTGACTCGACCGACAGGGTCCCCGGCTTTATCATGGGATCAGTTTGCAGAGTTATTTCTGGAGAAGTTTCTCCCTAGTACTCAGCGGGATGCACTTCGGAGGCAGTATGAGCGCCTCCAGCAAGGCACTATGACTATCACTCAGTATGAGACGAGATTTGTTGATTTGGCACGTCATGTAGTGGTGATACTCCCCACAGAGCGGGAGAGGGTCCGCAGGTTCATAGATGGGCTTAATAAGCCAATTAGACTTCAGATGGCTATGGGCGTGGGGAGTGATATATCATTTCAGGAGGCAGCTAATGCAACACGTAGAGTTGAAATGGCTCTTGCTCGGGGAGGTGGTTATTCTTTAGACAAGAGGCCTCGTCATTCAGGCATGTTTAGTGGTTCTTCTTCTGGTGGCAGAGAATCTTTTGACAGGGGTCAGTCTTCTAGGCCTTTCCATTCCACCCTTTAGGCTTCACAGGGTGGACCAGGTGATCGTGGGTTTCGTGGGCAGTATTCAGATCAGCCTCCTATTAATGCTCAGCCTCTTCAGAGTGTTCGTGGAGGCCATTCAAGTCGTCAGGGCCAGCAGCCCCATCAGCCTAGGAGTTGCTACGGTTGTGGTGACCCAGGTCATTTTGTCAGGTTCTGCCCTCGAGCGACGGGCAACACTCAGCAGCGGGGCCCTCGTCCCATGATTCAGGCCCCAGCTGACCCTCAGCCTGCCCAGCCAGCCAGAGGTGGGGGTAGAGATCATAGAGGTGGAGGTCAAGACCGTAGAGGTGGAGACCGTCCAGCCAAAGGCAGAGGTCAGCCAGTTGATGACCGTCCTAGAGATGTAGCTCAGAGGGGAGGTGCTGATCCCCGATTCTATGCTTTACCAGTCAGGCCAGAGGCGGAGGCATCGGATGCCGTGATTACAGGTACCATTCTCGTTGTGGCAGAGGTGCTTCAGTATTATTTGACCTAAGGTCTACATATTCATATGTGTCTTCCTACTTTGCACCGTATTTGGCCGTGCCCAAGCTATGCTCTGGATATTCCAGTTTATGTGTCTACGCCGGTGGGTGACTCCATTGTAGTCGACCGGGTGCATCGTTCGTGCGTAGTTATTTTTGGGGTTCTTGAGACCCGTGTTGATCTGTTGCTTTTGGATATGGTGGATTTCGATGTCATATTGGGGATGGACTGGTTGTCCCCATACCATGCTATTCTAGATTGTCATGCTAAGACTGTGACCTTGGCCTTGCCAGAATCACCCCGACTAGAGTGGAAAGGTACCTCAAGCCACTCCGTTCGCACTGTTATTTCCTATGTTAAGGCTCGACGCATGGTCGAGAAGGGTGTCTAGCTTATCTGGCTTATGTTCGTGATTCCAGCGCAGAGGTTCCTTCTATTGATTCAGTCCCCATTGTACGGGAGTTTCTTGAGGTTTTTCCCTTCAGACCTGCCGGGCATGCCACCCGAGGAATATTGATTTCTGTATTGATCTGGCACCGGGCACTCAACCAATCTCTATTCCACCCTATCGTATGGCCCCGCTAGAGTTAAAAGAGTTAAAAGATCAGTTGCAAGACCTTCTAGAAAAGGGCTTTATTGGCCAGTGTTTCCCCCTGGGGAGTGCTTGTATTATTTGTAAAGAAGAAAGATAGCTCGATGCGGATGTGTATTGATTACCGGTGTCACACCTCCTTTTGGCGCGCCCCCTACCCCGGGGGTAGAAGCGTAAGGGAGTTTTTCCAATTTATGTGACAATATTCAAAACGGGATTATTCTATTTAATTCAGAGTCGCCACTTGGAATAAATTATGGTGTCCCAAGTCACCGATTTATTTAAATCTCGAATCGAGGAAATTTACGACTTTCCAAATGAAGTCTGCGAACCAGAAATTCTAAGTAAGGAATTTTGTTGACCCGAGGGAAGGTGTTAGGCACCCCCAGATCCCGTGGTTCTAGCAAGGTCGCTTCAATTATTATAAATGGCTAAAGATTCCTGATTTTATACATGTTTATAAATCATATGCTCTGATTAAACTTTAAACGCTTTTAACATTATTATGAAGGTGAACGTCCCCTACAAACACTAACGCATTATCAATTTTATGAAGAAAACTATGACAATTCGCTAAATGGCACGCCTCAAGTTCTACAATATTTTAAAGAAATAACTAAAGAGGAATACACAATTAATAACTTTATTTGACGTGGTATGTCTCAACTTATTTTTATTATGTCATTTTTTAAAAAACGATTCACTAAAGTCAATCATGATGAGTTATCTAATTATGGTTTCACCTACAATTATTTAAAGAGAAAAGGGATTTATTACAGTATGCGGCCATAGCTTTTATATTAACTAACATCTATACGATGAGTAAATTATTTTAAAGAGGGATGGCCTAGTCTAAAGGAACAAATCAAAACCCAATAAATAAATAAATAAAAATTCCAAGTCTTATTGGAAAGAGGTAATCTCATTTGGGCCTGTAAATGAGCCCAAATTCAAGAATCCAATATATTTTAGCAAGGAGACCCAACATTGAGTTCTTGAATTTGCAAGTGTAGGAATGTTCTAAGCAGATAAATGAATCCCATTCTCAAACCTATATAAAATTAATACGAAACATGCTTGGATATGATCACAGAATCTCAATCTCTGATTTAATTAACCAACCTTTTACTAGACAGATCCAGAAAAATTAACTGCTAAATTGAAAACTCAAGTTCCCAATCAATTTAGAACTTAAAGAATGACATCTCATACTTAATTGTTGTAAAACCAGAGAAGGGTCTCTAACAGTTGAACATATAACTAATATGGAATTAATTAATGACATTTCATACTTAAGGTATCACTAAACAACTCAGAGAATATACACGACACGCTAAGAAAATGTCCAGTCATTACTTCAAGTTCAGTCATTACTTCAAATCTAAATCTAACTCTAACATACGAACTACAATATTGATTATGCAAGAATCTATATATGTTAAGTAAACTAAAACATATCAAAAGGAACATAGGAAAGTTTTAACAATCATGTCATTTCATCTTCAAATTGATTACAGAACTTTACTTTGCTTCCCATGTTCTATTCAGGGATCGACACATACCTGGAATTCAAAGCAAAAATGAGAGGATCAATGATTTATTTGGCAGTGAACGCAGCAGCAAAGCAAACAACAAGCAGTAAACTCCAGCAAGAGCAATATAACACCAGACCAAACTTAAGCAAGCAGTAAGGTCAACTTCCCCCAGAATGCACTTCAAATGACAACTCAGAATCAATTGCAAACAACCAAACAGCAAGAACCAATACCCAATAGACCCTAATGAACTTGAACATAAACCAGAAAAGGGCTGATAGTTATCAGAATCAACTAGCACACTTGAATTGAATCAAAAGGACCCAATGGAGCAATAAGACCTAATGTGTTCTAGTCTTTTTCACAGATACTGATCTTAACAGGATTGAACTCTCAAAAAAAAATCTCTCACAAAGACTGTTTTTCAGGTCTCTCAAGTTGATCCCTTCTTAAAGCTTTTTTCATTTTTGAATCCCCTTCTCTGTGCCCCCTCCCTCTACTTATAACAGAACAGGCTCCCAGGGACACTTCAAGAAATTAAAAATTGAACTCTGCCCATCCTCCTTCTGCCCAGCCCATAATATTCTCCTGTTACCCCACTAACCAATGTCTTCCCCCTTTTCTTTATTCAAAAAGTATGGCAGCTTATTGTTTAATCATTTCTATTAAGTTTTTGGCTTAAACTAACCCATCACTATTAGACAGATTCAACAGTTAAGTGGTCCACTAGCATTCATCTGACAAGCTAACTCAAACCAACACATTTTCAAACCTTAGATTCCTAATCACCCTTGACAACCCTGTCAGAGGTGCAACTGTACCCAATTCAAACCTAATCAACTTAATCAGCTATTGAGGCAGATGATGGAAGCCAGTGAGACAACAATGCCTTTAAACTGTCCTGGAAAACATGGGAACTCAGGGATTTGACGAATGGTAGTCACATGATCAAATTAATTCATTGGTATTACTGCCTAAGGCATAAAACTATTATGGTGCGATTCAGGTACTCACATATACTAAACTAACTGACGACATCTAATCAATCGACTATATGAGCCATAACAAACACACAATAAATAGACAGGCCACCAAATGACTTTGGCGGCTTCAGGCAAAACAGGGGATCAAAGTGAATTAACATGTTTCAACGATGTTAATCGAATTGAAATTATGGTTTAACGCAATACAATTGACGAACATAGAAAAAAATCGACCAAATAAAAGGTCGTTTGGAGACGGGCAAAATAGATTTGAAAGACGAAAAATAAGAAACTCCAAAGAGGCAGATTATACATGTAGCCAAATATTACTAAAAATATAACTAGAACAAAAATAAAAGGAAAATTACCCCGGGAACCAAAATGAACCAGGTTCGAACTTGGTTTGGAACTATTGAGGCCAAACGGGCTTTAATCGAGATGTTCTCGATTGAGAACACCTTGACTAAAGTCCCTTGGACCTCAATCGATGACTAAATCGGCTCGAATTGGGCTTCTTGAAAATTAGGGTTCTTGGGGCTTCAGATTTGGTGCTTGAGTGGTTCGGGCTTGATTCGAACCAGGCTAAGGTTGGTAGGGGTATGAGGGAGGTCTAGGGATGCTATGGTGTGAGTTTGGAACGATTTAGCATAGGTTTGGTTTTAGCTCGAATCTTCAAATGAAGATTCGAGAAGACGGGGAATGATTCGAAGGAAACGGTTTGTGGATTTGGACTCGGGGTGTTCGGAAGGTCATTTGGTGTTAAGATGGGGAGGTTTGGCCTATCGGAACCGCCGTGAGGTGATTTCCGATAGGCGGAGTGCGGCGAGGGATGGTGGGGGCTCATCCGTCTCTAAGAGAGACGATGAAAATGGGGAGTCTGGCTTAAGGGGGCTAGGTAGGCCTTTTGGACTTATATACCTGCGTGGGAAATGAATCATGGCCGTTTGATCTGATGAGATCAACGGCCTGGATCATTTCACTTATCCAAACGATGCCGTTTGGTCATCATTGAAGCCGGGTTGTCTGTGGGTGGATTGGGTCGGGCTACGTAACGGGTTGGGGGATGGGATCTCCTCCGTTGGATCGAAGATGGTTCGACGGACACGATTGAGCCTTGAAACGATGTCGTTTAGACGCTCATGGAACATACTGGGCCGTTTGATCTTGCAGGATCAACGGCCTGGATTTGTGTCTAGCTCAACGGTGTCATTTAGGCGTCTAAAAGTGTTGGTCCATTTGGACAGGGCAGAGACAGCCCTTTTGGGCTGCGATTTATTTGCAAAAATAGCCTTTTTTCCTTCTTTCCTTCACTAACCACATTTAAATTAAAGCCACTTTAAACAAATTGAAAGAAATAAAATCACACGACTATTGATTCCTACACAAACCATTAACGCGAATTAACATTTAACTAAAATCGCCTAAGGCAAAGAACAAAGATGCGCATTTTTGTAGTTTTCTCTTTTTAACCGCTTTATGGTTAATAAATTCCTATAAACTCAAAATTGATTCCTACACGCCTACGATACATATTTTGTATTTTTGATTGATGTAACAAGTAAAACACACGCGCAGACAAATGCTAACGCCAAAGAAAAACAACACAAAATCCGCAAAAATCAAAACACAAGACTATTTTAGTTTTCTGGGAGTAATTGTCGTGAGGGCAAAAATCACGTGCTCGCAGCTGCCCCTCTTTGTGTGGAAACGCGAAGAGTTTTCATGCAAAGAATAATGAGCAAGTACGAGCGATTTTTGTCCTTTCGAGCACCCCGTGTGAAGCGTTTCAAAAAGATCTTGACCGAGCCTTTGCTTTGAGAGGCCTCCTACATATCCTGGGCTAAACAGGAATCAGGTCAATGTAGTTCGGGAAGTTTTGGTAGCTGGGACTACCGTGGACTGACACTTTGCTGTTACTGTTGCTATCGTTGCTACTATTGTTGTTTACTGCTTAACGACCTCCTTATTACACCAAAAGAAATTAAAGCTGAACTAGCTATGCTATCAAACTATGAGTTACAAGATTCCTATCTATGATTCTTTTGAAAACTTGATCTTGAATCTTAGCTGATTTGCTGTAGACCTCGATCTGAATCTTGATGCTCAACAAACTGTATGTGCTTGTTTATTTCTGTAACATTGAGTGAAACGGAGTCGGCGGAGCTTGTTACTTCAATCAACTTCTGAGCAATCCATGCTTTTGTTTGCTCCAACGTTTGAACTCTTTTCCTTTGTTTTTTTTCTTCTTTTCTTCATTCTGGATTGACGTTCCATTCGTAGGTTATCTCGATCCTTGCGTCCCGAGGTCAAACCTATTTAGACAACAGAACAAACAAACGAACGAAATTTTTCTGCCCCAATTTTTGCTAGGAAAATTTCGTGAGTTAGTTGTGACACAGAAAGCGATTAAAAAGACTCTTTGGTATTGGGTAAGAAAATCATGGTACGTTCCACAGCTTTCTGGCCGGGATTTTGAAAAGGAGTTTCACGGCTTTCTGGCCGGAATTCAAACAATGTCTAACGGTTTTTGGCCACTAGACCCTCGGTTTTTTGGCCGAGGTTAAAATAAATGGCTCCGCAGTTTTCTGACTGGGAGATCCTCGGTTTTCTGACCGGGGATAAAATTTTCACAGCTTTCCGGTCGGAATTCAAACAATGTCTAACGGTTTTTTGGCTGCAAGACACTCGGTTTTTTGGCCGCGGTTAAAATAAATGGCTCCGCAGTTTTCTGACTGGGAGATCCTCGGTTTTCTGAATGGGGATAAAAGTTTCACGGCTTTCTGGCCGGAATTCAAATAATGTATAATGGTTTTTTGGCCGAAAGACCCTCGGTTTTTTGGCCGGGGTTAAAATAAATGGCTCCGCAGTTTTCTGACTGGGAGATCCTCGGTTTTCTGACCGGGGATAAAATTTTCACAGCTTTCCGGTCGGAATTCAAACAATGTCTAACGGTTTTTTGGCCGAAAGACCCTCAATTTTTTGGCCGGGGTTAAAATAAATGGCTCCGCAGTTTTCTGATTGGGAGGTCCTCAGTTTTCTGACCGGGGATAAAAGTTTCACGGCTTTCTGGCCGGAATTCAAACAATGTCTAACGGTTTTTTGGCCGAAAGAGCCTCGGTTTTTTGGCCGGGGTTAAAATAAATGGCTCCGCAATTTTCTGACTGGGAGATCCTCGATTTTCTGACCGGGGATAAAAGTTTCACGGCTTTCTGGCCGGAATTCAAACAATGTCTAACGGTTTTTTGGCCGCAAGACCCTCGGTTTTTTGGTCGGGGTTAAAATAAATGGCTCCGCAGTTTTCTGACTGGGAGATCCTCGGTTTTTTGACCGGGGATAAAAGTTTCACGGCTTTCTGGCCGGAATTCAAACAATGTCTAACGGTTTTTGGTCGCCAGACCCTCGGTTTTTTGGTCGGGGTTAAAGTAAATGGCGCAGTTTTCTGACTGGGAGATCCTCGGTTTTCTGACCGGGAATAAAAGGTTTCACGGCTTTCTGGCCGGAAAAGACCCTCGATTTTTCTGACCGGGGTCCAAACAGATATTGGACTGATATGATTTGATTCTCTTTTTTAGAGTTTTCATTTTCTTTTCTTTTATTGGGCCTTCTTTCTTTTTAACCATCAACAAATGCATAAGATAAAGCTCTTGAAAAGAAACTTCCCTTTTTATGTGTTTTCCTTGTTCCAAAGCCATTTCAATGCTTGCGTACTTCACTTCTTTGAGTTGTACCTTCTTCTTGCACAATTAAACAGACCTGCTTTCAACAAAGAACATTTTATCAGTTGAAAAAGTGGTTGACTTTGTGGCCTTGATTATCTTTATTGCTTGATCGTTGCCCCATTTCCATTGAGAACTTTGCTACCAATTGTCTTTGGGGTGACTTCTTTTCAAACTGACCGGGTTCATTCCCGGGATTCCACGAGGATTTTCTGTGTGGGTTCTATTCTTCTGCCTCATTCCGTCTCTTCTAAGACCTTAGCCTTTGATTTCCATTTCCTTTCTAACCTCCGTTTCTTTGGAAACAATCGATCATTATGATCCAATCGGGGATTGTATCAATATACCACTGAGGCTATTTTTTTTTCCAGGCGTAATTCTGTATAAACGGCCCTGTCGCTTTTCTTTGTAATGATTTCAAAATTCAAAGTTAAAATGAAAGGGATTCAAGGAAAAATGAACAAAGAATGGAAAAAACGTATCGAAGATAGAGGAATCCCTTTCGGGGAAAAAGAAGGACTTATCTGAGGTATATGCTGACTTTAAACCAACATGACATGCTTCTCGGACTAGATGCTTGATCGTCACAAACTCCCATTTCCTTATGAACCAAAACGGGTCTACGTTTCTTAGCTAAGGAGCCGTGCCAGGACCTCTTGTGGTGAAACAACCTTTTCAGTTGATAGCGCCCTTTTGTGGGTTTTCGCCAATCGACCTCTCTCATTTCTCTTCTTACCATCGCCAGATAGCACTCTTTGCGATTTTTTACCAACATGCTCTCTCATTTTGTATTTCTCTACTTTTATCGTCTTATGGTGCCCTAAGGTTTTCACCAATAAGACTCTCTCATTTTATTTCTTTTCATTCCAGAAGCTTCAGACCGCAACAACGATATTTTCTCAGTTTCTAATCGATCTTGAAGGACTTGTATTCGGTTTGGGTAACAAGAATTGTGGACAAAATTACAACTTTGGAGTCATCTTGACGGATCTAAACCGAATCAACAATATCATCTACCCCAGTTTTATTTTTGGGGAAATTTGGATTTTTGGTTTGGTGTGACTGAACCTCAGGAGAGGTTGCCTATGTTTCCTTTCGGAATCAAGTCAGAACGTAGTTCAGGAACTTTGATTTGTTTTGTTTGGTTTTTGGTTTTTTTTTTTTGATTTGGATTCCAAAGAGGGTAGCCAAAGAAAAGTAACCGGCTCAAAGGGTTTACGAAAGGGTTGGTAGTGTTTGGGTTGCGGGAATAAAAGCATTCAATCATTTCGACTTGTAAGGACATCATTGAAGTAAATTCAGACATAATACCTTTTCACAGCATCTGCATTCACAGTTGTTTCAGGATCTTTTCCTTCCATGTCTGCCAAGTATAACGCTCCTCTCGGCAGTATCTTCATGATGATGTATGGTCCCTTCCAATTAGGAGCGAATTTTCCTTTCGCTTCCTGGTGATGTGGAAGAATGCGTCTTAAAACCAACTGACCTACTTCGAAATTTCTCGGCCGCACTTTCTTGTTGTAAGCGCGAGCCATCCTTTGTTGGTATAGTTGTCCGTGACAGACCGCAGCCATTCGCTTTTTATCGATCAAAGTTAATTACTCCAATCGAGTCTTAGCCCACTCGTTATCTTCAATCTCTGCTTCAACAATCATACGAAGTGAAGGAATTTCTACTTCTACCGGTATCACAACCTCGGTTCCATAGACTAGCAGGTATGGAGTTGCTCCTACCGATGTGCGTACTGTAGTACGGTATCCCAGTAAGGCGAACGGTAATTGTTCATGCCATTGTCTAGAACTCTGGATTGTCTTTCTCAAAATCCTTTTAATGTTTTTGTTTGCTGCTTCAACGGCACCATTGGCTTTGGGCCGATAAGGGGTGGAGTTCCTATGCGTTATTTTGAATTGCTCGCATATTTCTTCCATCAAACGACTATTCAAATTTGCAGCATTGTCTGTGATGATAGTTGCAGGTATACCAAAACGACAGATAAGATTTGAGTGTACAAAATCCACCACAGCTTTCTTAGTGACTGATTTGAGAGTGATGGCTTCGACCCATTTTGTGAAGTAATCGATAGCGACCAGTATGAATCGGTGCCCATTCGAAGCTTTCGGCTCAATTGGGCCGATGGCATTCATTCCCCAAGCGACAAATGGCCATGGCGCTCACATAGGATGCAGCTCAGTTGGAGGTGCATGAATCGGATCTCCATGTACCTGACGTTGATGGCATTTTCGGACAAAACCGAAACAATCTTTCTCCATGGTCATCCAATAATAACCTGCTCGAAGGATTTTCTTGGCTAAAACATACCCATTCATATGAGGCCCGCATACTCCTGCGTGTACTTCGTGCATGATTCTTCCCGCTTCTTCGGCATCAACACACCTTAAAAGGTTAAGATTCGGGGTTCTTTTATACAGGACCTCGCCGCTCAAAAAGAAACCACCTGCATGTCGCCTAATGGTCCTTTTTTGATCTCCAGTAGTATGTTCGGGGTATTCTTGCATTTTCAAAAATCTCCTGATATCGTAGTACCATGGCTTGACGCTCGGTCCTTCTTCGATTTCATTGCAATAACTGTGGCTTTCCCTGATTTGGATTTCCAAGGGATTGACATGGGCGTTGCCCGGATAAGGTAGCATTGAAGCTAAAGTGGCAAGTGCGTTAGCTAGTTCATTGTGACATCGTGGGATATACCTGAACTCTATTGATGCAAATCGCTTGCCAAAAATGTTCACGTGCTGTCGATAATGGAGGAGTTTAACGTCCCGAGTTTCCCATTCACCTTGAGATTGTTTGATAATTAGATCTGAATCTCCCATGATCAACAAATCTTCGACGCCCTGATCAATTGCCATGTTCATACCCATGATACAAGCTTCATACTCAGCCGTATTGTTCGTACAAAAGAAACGGAGCCTAGCCGTGGCTGGGTAATGCTGACCAGCAAGAGAGATCAAGATTGCCCCAATCCCTACACCTTTAGCGTTTACCGCCCCATCGAAAAACATTTTCCAAGCATGACTGTCGTCTGAAACAACTTCTGTCGTGTTTACCTCTTCATCAGGAAAGTAGGTATTCAATGGTTGATACTCTTCGTCGATCGGGTTCTCGGCCAAATGGTCTGCCAATGCTTGGGCCTTCATTGCCGTGCGAATGACATAGACTATGTCAAACTCAGTGAGCAGGATTTGCCATTTCGCCAATCTTCCGGTGGGCATCGGTTTCTGAAATATATACTTCAAAGGATCCAACCGGGTAATGAGGTGAGTCGTATGGGCTTTGAGGTAGTGTCTCAATTTCTGAGCGACCCAAGTTAAAGCACAACACGTTCTTTCCAGCAAAGTGTACTTGACCTCATAACTAGTGAATTTCTTGCTCGGGTAGTAGATCGCCTGCTCTTTCTTCTCTGTCGCATCACGTTGTCCGAGGACACAACCAAAAGAGTTTTCTAGGACTGTTAAATACAAGAAAAGAGGTCTCCCTGGCTCTGGCGGGACTAAGACTGGAGGGTTTGACAAATATTCTTTGATTTTGTCGAAAGCTTCTTGACATTCGGTTGTCCATTTGATTGCAGCGTCTTTCTTCAACAACTTGAATATGGGCTCACATGTGGAAGTCAATTGAGCGATGAACCTACTGATGTAGTTTAGTCGGCCTAGAAGACTCATTACATCTTTCTTTGTTCTGGGAGGAGGTAAATCCCGGATGGATTTTATCTTTGTGGGATCTAATTCAATACCTCTTCTACTGACTATGAAACCCAAAAGTTTACCTAACGGGACTCCAAAAGCGCATTTGGCTGGATTCAACTTCAAATCGTACTTCCGCAACCTCTCAAAGAATTTCCTCAAGTCTCGCACGTGATCGCCCTGGGTTCTGGATTTGATGATCACATCGTCCATGTACACCTCTATTTCCTGATGCATCATGTCGTTGAAAATGGCAGTCATAGCTCTCATGTATGTTGCTCCAGCGTTTTTCAAACCGAATGGCATGACTCGGTAACAGTAAGTTCCCCAAGGTGTGGTAAAAGCAGTCTTCTCGGCGTCCTCTTCATCCATCAACACTTGATAATATCCCGCATAACAATCCACAAACGATTGTATCTCATGTTTGGCACAGTTATCAACAAGGATGTGGATGTTTGGTAAAGGAAAGTTATCTTTAGGACTTGCTTTATTCAGATCTCGGTAGTCAACGCATACTCGAGTTTTTCCGTCCTTTTTTGGCACGGGCACAACATTAGCCAACCACGTGGTGTATTGTACCACTCGAATTACCCCTGTTTTTAACTGCTTAGTGATTTCTTCTTTGATTTTATCACTGATGTTAGTCTTGAACTTTCTTTGCTTCTGTTGCACTGGGCGACAGTCAGGGTAGATTGGTAATTTGTGCACCACTAGATCAGCTCCTAATCCCGGCATGTCATCGTAAGACCAAGCAAACACGTCTTTAAATTCAAACAAGAGTTGGATTATTGCATCTCGTGTTTTCTCATCTGTGTGGATGCTTATCTTGGTCTCTCGGACCTCTTCAACAGTTCCCAAATTAACCGGTTCGGTGTCATTCGAGTTTGGCTTAGGTTTATTCTCAAAATGTTCCAATTCTCGATTTATTCCCTAAAAGCCTCTTCTTCATCGTATTCCGGTTCTTGGTTCATTATTTCCAGATTAGGTGGCGTGTTCGGATTTGAGCATGAGTTCCGCAAGCATGTCATGTTATTTAAAGCCGCATTATTAGGATTGAAAAGGAAGAATAAATAACAAAATTAGAAAGAGTGCAAAATGAGGAAATATTTATTTCATTTTCTTGGAATTTTCTGAAGATAAACAAAATTACATTGGGAAAACCAAAAATACAAGAAAACAAAGAAAAACATCCAAGCTACGTCCTGATGTAACTTGTGATGAAGGAAAAATGACAGGACAAATCTACGAGAACTCCCGCCTGACTAGGAAGGGTGTGGCTTTCCAATTTTGCAATTTAGCTTCTGGGCCCACATACAGCACCTCAGTGGTGCTTGTTACTTCTCCCGATTGAACCGTGTTAACATCATAGAGCATTTGCCTCATGGCCCCATATATTTCTTCAATTTCCTCCGATGTGAAGACCTCATCTTCTTCTTCTTCACTGTACCTTGGTCGAACAAAAGTTTGGTACAGATGTGGTAATGGTCATGGCAGAACCCATCCTTTCTCCTTTCTCTTGTTGGCCCATCTCTCATCTTCAGGGGTTGGGCGAAAGCCTACTCCGAAGAACTTTTCAGCTGTGGGTAAAGTTATCAGCTTCGACACTCCTTGCAGGGACTTTCCCAAACCTTTTCCTAGCTGGAAGCCGTGTTTAATCATTTCTTTTGCCACCATGATGGAGGCATTAGACAAAAAGGGTTAGGGGAGAGGGTTCCCTTCTCCGTGTTGATCTGCCAACACAATCTCGAAAGCTTGATAGACAATGTGTTCGCTTCCTTCTTCCGCTTCTAAGCATGGGATGGATGGATCCCGATTAATTGATTGCTCGTCCTCCCCGTGGACCACGATCTCTTGTCCCTTGTGTTCAAATTTTAACATCTGATGGAGGGTAGAGGGCACAGCCCCAGCCGCATGAATCCATGGTCTTCCCAGAAGAAAGTTGTAGGAAGTGTCCATATCCAGAACTTGAAATGTCACTTCGAAGTCCATCGGGATGATGGTCATAATCACATCAATCTCTCCGACAGTATCTCTTTTTACACCATCAAAGGCTCGCACACATATGTTGTTAGGCCGAATCCTTTCAGCTCTGATTCCTATGCGGCCTAGAGTGGAAAGTGGGCATATGTCTACTCCTGAGCCCCCATCAACCATGACCCTCTTCATGTAGTAGCCTTTGCATTTGACAGTCAAATGCAAAGCTTTGTTGTGGGCGGCACCTTCCAAAGGCAAATCAGCTTTACTGAAAGAAATCTGATTGATTGCGAAGAACCTCTCTGTCATTCTTTCAAGTTGTTCGGATGAAGTCTTAGTAGGCACGTATGCCTCATTCAAGGCTTTTAACAAAACCTTCTGATGTTCAGTAGACTTCATTAAAAGGGACAACATCGATACCTGCTCTGGGCATTTGCGCAGTTGGTCTATCACCTCATAGTCAGGCATTTGCATCTTTTGAAAAAAGATCTCTGCCTCTTCAGCACTTACAGGTTATTTTGATGGGAAACGCCTTTGTGTGGCGTTATTTATCTCCTGCGTGTTTAAGTACT
Source organism: Nicotiana noctiflora (assembly GCA_032618575.1). Classification (NCBI taxonomy): domain Eukaryota; kingdom Viridiplantae; phylum Streptophyta; class Magnoliopsida; order Solanales; family Solanaceae; genus Nicotiana; species Nicotiana noctiflora. The sequence continues at coordinate 29,773 of JASVEL010010344.1, forward strand.
TTTGCCCCAAGACGCTCCCAGATGAATCTCCTGCAACCTCCTTCCCTTTGCGCGTAACGAATGTCCGTTGGTAGCTCCAGGGTACTGCGGATGGATCTGTCATAGGTTTTTGTTACACACGTGCAATAACCACGGGTTCATCTGGTTTTCGGGCCACATAGGTTCCCTTTGGTACATACATTGCTGTTTCCCTCTTTAAGTGGAACTTCTTGGGGGCACCTATTGATAATGGTTTTTCTACTCGACCTCGCGGGAGGTAAAGGACTCCACTCTTTTGAGACGATGCTTTCAATTCAATCATCTTTTCAGATCTAGTCTCAGGAACTTCAACCTTTTTCCCCATTTTCTCTTGTTTCGGGGTAACCTCAGGCCGCTTCTCTATGTTGGCGATGGCAGTTATCGCTTTTAAGGCTGGGTCAAATTCCTTATCGTCACAAATCATCCCAATCACTGGCCCGTTGTTGTGGGCTGGTAATGGGTTGTTTGTCACATTTGGGATGTCTTCATCTGCGAAGACTATCCTCCCTTGATTGATCAATGCTTGCACCTGCCTTCTTCAACGTCCAACAATTGTCGGTACTATGTCCTTCAACACCCGAATGATATGCACAATATATTCCTCTCTGGTAGGCAGGAGAGTCTGGATTCTGCCTGTTCTGCGGAACAGGCTGCAGTAGGTTCTCTTGCCTGAGCTTTGGAAAAAGAGTGGAATACGGCTCCCCAATCGGTGTAAAGCTCATTTTGGGTGGCTCACGTTGGCGGGTGTTATTTGGCCGGGGGTTGTATTGGTTTGGGTAAGGAGGTTGGTTTCTCTGGAATGGAGGTGGATTTCTGTTGGTTGGTGGCTGCGGCCGTACCAAAGATTGAATGTTCATGACTGCGTAGGGTGGAGGCGGAGGAGCATAGGCCATGCTGTGGTGTGAATAGTAATGCTGGGGGGCCCTATCGGAGAATACCTGCCTTGAGGTTCGATATCTTCTATCTTCTACTGCCGCCATGGCAGTTTCTTTCTTCTTTTTGCTTCTGGGCATCCCTCCAGACCCGCCTTGGATGGCTTGGGAAGTTGCCCGAATGGCCACTTGACTCAAAATTCGCCCTGTTTTTAAGCCGTTTTCCACCATTTCTCCAATCTTGATTGCTTCGGCGAAAGGTTTTCCCATTGCCGACATCATATTTTGAAAGTAGTCTGGCTCTTGAGCTTGGATAAAAGTCGTGACCATTTCAATTTCGTCCATAGGGGGTTTCACCCTGGATGCTTGCTCTCGCCATTTGATAGCACATTCTCTGAAGCTTTCTGATGGCTTCTTCTTTAAGTTCGATAAGGAATTCCTGTCTGGGGCAATATCGATGTTGTATTGGAACTGTTTCACAAAATCTCTGGCCAAATCATCCCAGATGTGCCATCGAGATATGTCTTGATCCATGTACCATTCTGATGCTATTCCGACCAAACTTTCTCCGAAGTATGCCATCAGCAATTCTTCCTTGCCGCCGGCTCCTCGCAATTGATTGCAGTATTTCTTTAGATGAGCAATGGGGTCGCCATGCCCGTCATACTTTTCGAACTTCGGTGTCTTAAAACCTGATGGCAAGTGGACGTGCGGGAACATGCATAGATCGGCGTAAGATACACTTTTCTGCCCTATTAGACCTTGCATGTTTTTCAGTCTTTGTTCCAGACTTCTCATTCTTTTTGCCATCTCATCCCGCTCGGGAGCCTTTGGATTTTGGCTTGGTAGGAGCTCATATCGAGGTGGTTGAGGATATATATTTGCTGCAACCTGGGTATGGTCCCGTGTAAGCTGTGGTGCTGGGAATGTAAAGGACGCGGAATCAAAGAAAGGAGTATGTGCAGTGGGATGCATTGTGACTGGAACTGGCAACTCAACCGACGTTCTTGCGGATGTATCTAAATGGTGTCACCCGAGAATAGGAGGTGGAGGGTGATTCAGAGAGGGTTGTGGCATTAGAATACCCAAACAGAGTAGGCGGGTAATTGATGGGGGTATTGGAAATCCCACTTGATCCGAGAAGAATTTCAGGGAACCCAGGGAGCAGACTCGGGGGCTCTTTCCCATTGTTCCAATCGTCCAGCATCTCGAGCATGCGGCAGCGCAAAATTATATTCTCCTCCAAAGCTACTGACTCAGTAGTCGGGATGGTTGTCAAGGAGCTTTCTTCCGAGACGGGAATGGTTGCTAGGGGCATTTCTGAAGACATGTTGGCACCTCTTTTTGACCTAGTGAAATAGGGATGAGTACTTTCGGGTTGCCGAACTTTTCCTTTGGACCCTGTGAAGTACGAATGCGATGCCAGATTACCACAAAATCAACCACTCTTTACTAAAACCTAGAGTTTGGCAAACAAACGGTTAGTCTGAAACAACATAACAGATAAGTAATCTCACGTTGGGTGTGATGCACTTATACAGATGATTGTGTTTCTACATGTACTCGATTGCGATGCGTCATTCCGGTTTGTATTTTCCTTTGCTTTCATCCTTTATCAATCTTCTTTTCTTTTAAAACTTTTCCCCTTTTTTTATTTTTTTTATTTTTTTTTATTTATTTTTTTTAGTGATGGTCGAATCTTATGTGGATTGCCTACGTATCATGTCCCCGCATGAATCAGACCGGGCGTAGTTCGGAAACAATAGACATAAGATATGAATGAAATGTTCTTGAATTTTATTTCAACAAACTTCAAACTTGAAACACTTGCAAAATGACAACAATGGAGGAAAACTTTTAAAAGGACAAACAGACTCTAAAAATAACAGACTCTTCTAAGCATGTTCCAACGCCTCGAATCTTTGCGCCCGGGGGGCGTTATTTGGCCTTGCCGCGGTTCTCGGTGTAAGATCTTTCTGTATAATCCCCAATTATGCCATGACTTGGTGGACACATTCCATGATTGAAGAGAAGAGGGTAGGCCGGGGTACTCGTTCGCAGGTCAAGCACCTCATAGTGATGTAGTGCCCGATTTCATTGATCCTGGCCCTGATCATGTCTTTTTCTCTGAGCAGCTGCCCTATGTGTCGGTTCTTTGCCCCTAATACTTGAGCATTGCCGGAGACATGGTCCAAGAGCCTATCTATTTGTTTTTCCATCCGTGCCATCAAGTCGTGGCAACGGTCTCTATCTGCTTTGGCATCCCGGACTTGCTTGAGAATTTGCTCTCTAAAAGCGGCATTTGCTTTTCTTAAATCAACGATGATTGCCTCATAATCTTTCTCTACTTGTTGTAGACGAAGTGCTTCTTGGTGGGCTGCTCTCTTCCATATTGTTCGGATTGCAACCAAAGCCACTTTTGCCTTCTCCAAGTCTTCCTGGTGTTCAAAGGCTTTCCTTTCCAAATCGTTTATAAGCATCTCATCATTCCGACTTCTCCTTGACCTTTCTGCGGTCAATTGCATCTCTTGAATTTGAGTTCGGAATGCTTCTCTTTCCTGCTCCCAACTAGCCCTTTCCCGATCAAAATCAGCCTGTTGTATGTCCATGGCAGCTTCCAGAATTCCCTTGTCTTCTTTCAAAGTGTTAATGCAAGATCGAAAATCTTGCGTTGTCTCATGCTTAGCCTCCCTAACTCTGGCTTCTACCTCTTTCTCCCAATCGACGGCATACTTTACCGACCTTTCCGACCTTTGCTCGGGCATTGATTGGTTGTGGAACCATTCAAGATATGCGAGGCTCACTTCTCCCCGTTCTCGATCGGCAACCATTTCGTCGATGTCGGAGAGTCGACTACCGAACCATACCTTTTGTGCATAAGTCTCCCTCGGGGGCTCCTCTGTCACGAATTCCCATGTAAACGACCGCATATCCTCAATTGGGGGCCTTTTCTGTTCTCTACCCAACTGCCGCATGACATGTAGCGGGGCATATGGTTGGAAACCCCTGAAGCCCATTAGTATGTAGTATGGGCGATATGTCGACATATGCATGATTTTAGCAGAAGGGAACCAATAATAATTCCAGGTAAGTCGATCTGCTCTCAAAGAGTTGAGAAGTTCTTGCCAAGTCCTTAAATCTTCTGGAAGGTTACAACGGGCAGCTCTGTTTGTATGACAACGAATATAATTCAACCAATCCGCGTTGAAGTCTATCACAATTGGGTGATGGTAGAGATGTTCTACAAACCACATTTGTAATAAGATATTGCAACCTTCAAAATAATCATTTCCTTCTTGGCATCGAGTTAAAGCCCGGAAGATGTCTCCTAGGATCATGGGAAGAACAGTGTGTTCCTCGTTACTCTGTAGATATGAGACCACCGCAGCCAAACGGATTCCGATGCGTCCGCCACGTTCGGGAAAAACCATGGTTCCCAAAAAAGCGATCATAAAGGCATAGATTCTTAAGTCTCCCCAGGCGTCATAATTCAATTGGTTAACAAATTCAGTGTTTGAGAATTTCTCGAATCCTTTCTTATCACCAAATCTGTCGTAGAGATACTCCAGTGGCACCCAACCGTTCTCCAAACAACCCATGGGAACTCGCCGGAGACATAACTTCTTCAAGAAATTATTCACACCCATTTGCCTAGGAGCTGCAGGTCTCTTTTTGTGCAAATCTCTTCCAAGCCCTGTGAATCCGCCCAGTTCTTCCAAAGTGGGTGTCATTTCGCAGTCCCGGAATCTGAACACATTGTTTGTTGAGTCCCAAAAACTCACTAAAGCTCTGATCACATTTTTGTTCGGTTTTATCATCATGATGTCCGGAAGAAACTTGAGGTGCTTGTGAACTTGATTTCTTTCCCAAGCCGAAAAACTAGTCCACCATTTATAGAGCTGACCTGGGGTCTTGTCCTGGATCATGAACATGGGTGGCATTTCGTCTCTCGCCCTTTTCTGGCCGATTCGTTGCGATGAAGTCATGCTGATCCTAGAAAGATAGAAATGAACTTAAGATTTTTTTTGTCAAATTTGTTTTTATTATAAAAAAACGAATCTTGTTAATACGGTCTTTCAGCACTTGAAGAAGATTTGAAGGCTGTACAACAGGATACTAGTGTGATGTCTATATTTCGTTTTTTTTGCGAAATTAGTCCTCCGGCGCCCTTTTGAGGCGTTTGGCTATTTTTGCAAAATTTCCTAACTCTCGACTAAGGACAAAATTCCTAATTCTAATATTTTTATTACTATTTTTTTTTTGAAAAATCAGTATTAGTTGAGCCCGATATGGGTTGCCTACGTATCTCATGTTTGGTGAGAATCAAACTTGCGTAGTTCGAAAATAAAAGAACTAAATCTATTTAAGAAAAGAAAATAAACTATTTTTGAACAGCATTTCTAAAACAAATTATTTTCAGAGAAACTAACCTATCTTTAATAAAATCAAATTTTTTTTTTCATTTTTCAAAAATTATTTTCTAAGGAACTAAGAAAATTTATTTGAATTTTTTTTTTTTGCATTTTTCAAAAGGAAACATTTTAAAGAAACTAACTATTTAAAATTAACAAAATTTATTTGGAAATTTTTTTTTCATTTTTTTTATTATTTTTCAAGAAAAGCATCTCGTTTTCCATTTGATTGACATCTCCCACTTCTTACCCTCTCTTTTAACAAACCAGTCGGCATGTAAGATCGAAACAAATAAATGCACACAGAAAGATGCAACAAGTTGGTCTTTTGTTTCAGGTACACCTGTCCTAGACAGGCCTAACCCCTGTGTTGAGCCTCCTAAGTCAAATATGCACATGATGCAAATAAACGTTCCTATCGGGGATCCGGCATAAGGTTTTGTTATTCTAAGTCATCATCCTGTTGGAAAAAGTGTCTAGACTAGTTTTAACTCGAGCGGACAACTCGAGCCGAAGAGTGTCAGTGCACCGGTAGCATGGCTTTTCGGCTTAATTGACAAAACTCTTCGCCTAAACATGTGCGACTACAAAATCATTCACCGGGTGCCAAGCACCACAACTATCTTGAGAAAAACGGGCTATGTCCAGTAAATGCCCGGTATTATATTTCAAAAGACTCAGAAGAGAAAAATGGGTATCGGCACAATTTTATATACAATTCACAAAATATCAAAGCGGTAAAGCAACATTTAGCATATTAAATATAAACATGTAATAAAATTAGATAATAAATAAGCCAAATACAACAATTATTCAAAGCTCGAATTCTTAAACCCTGAACCAGTGGTTCTGGGTTTGTTTCCCCAGCAGAGTCGCCAGAGCTGTCACACCTCCTTTTGGTGCGCCCCCTACCCCGGGGGTAGAAGCGTAAGGGAGTTTTTCCAATTTAAGTGACAATATTCGAAACGGGATTATTCTATTTAATTCAGAGTCGCCATTTGGAATTAATTAAGGTGTCCCAAGTCACCGATTTATTTAAATCCCGAATCGAGGAAATCTACGACTTCCCAAATGAAGTCTGCGAACCAGAAATTCTAAGTAAGGAATTCTGTTGACCCGAGGGAAGGTGTTAGGCACCCCCAGATCCCGTGGTTCTAGCACGGTCGCTTCAATTATTATAAATGGCTAAAAATTCCTGATTTTATACATACTTATAAATCATATGCTCTGATTAAACTTTAAATGCTTTTAACATTATTATGAAGGTGAACGTCCCCTACAAACACTAACGAATTATCAATTTTATGAAGAAAACTATGACAATTCGCTAAATGGCACACCTCAAGTTCTACAATATTTTAAAGAAATAACTAAAGAGGAATACACAATTAGTAACTTTATTTGACGTGGTATGTCTCAACTTATTTTTATTATGCCATTTTTTTTAAAAAAACAATTCACTAAAGTCAATCATGATGAGTTATCTAATTATGGTTTCACCTACAATTATTTAAAGAGAAAAGGGATTTGTTACAGTATGCGGCCATAGCTTTTATATTAACTAACATCTACACGATGAGTAAATTATTTTAAAGAGGGATGGCCTAGTCTAAAGGAACAAATCAAAACCCAATAAATAAATAAAGAAAAAAGTCCAAGTCTTATTGGAAAGAGGTAATCTCATTTGGGCCTGTAAATGAGCCCAAATTCAAGAATCCAATATATTTTAGCAAGGAGACCCAACATTGAGTTCTTGAATTTGCAAGTGTAGGAATGTTCTAAGCAGATAAATGAATCCCATTCTCAAACCTATATAAAATTAATAGGAAACATGCTTGGATATGATCACGGAATCTCAATCTCTGATTTAATTAACCAACCTTTTACTAGACAGATCCAGAAAAATAAACTGCTAAATTGAAAACTCAAGTTCCCAATCAATTTAGAACTTAAAGAATGACATCTCATACTTAATTGTTGTAAAACCAGAGAAGGGTCTCTAGTTGAACATATAACTAATATGGAATTATGTAATGACATTTCATACTTAAGGTATCACTAAACATCTCAGAGAATATACACGACACGCTAAGAAAATGTCCAGTCATTACTTCAAGTTCAGTCATTACTTCAACTGTTGAAACAGTCCAGTCATTACTTCAAATTCAAATCTAACTCTAACATACGAACTACAATATTGATTATGCAAGAATCTATATATGTTAAGTAAACTAAAACATATCAAAAAGAACATAGGAAAGTTTTAACATTCATGTCATTTCATCTTCAAATTGATTACATAACTTTACTTTGCTTCCCATGTTCTATTCAGGGATCGACATATACCTGGAATTCAAAGCAAAAATGAGAGGATCAATGATTTATTTGGCAGTGAACGCAGCAGCAAAGCAAACAACAGCAGTAAACTCCAGCAAGAGCAATATAACACCAGACCAAACTTAAGCAAGCAGTAAGGTCAACTTCCCCCAGAATGCACTTCAAATGACAACTCAGAATCAATTGCAAACAACCAAACAGTAATAACCAATACCCAATAGACCCTAATGAACTTGAACTTAAACCAGAAAAGGGCTGATAGTTATCAGAATCAACTAGCACACTTGAATTGAATCAAAAGGACCCAACGGAGCAATAAGACCTAATGTGTTCTAGTCTTTTTCACAGATACTGATCTTAAAAGGATTGAACTTTCAAAAAAAAATCTCTCACAAAGACTGTTTTTCAGGTCTCTCAAGCTGATCCCTTCTTAAAGCTTTTTTCCTTTTCGAATCCCCTTCTCTGTGCCCCCCTCCCTTTACTTATAACAGAATAGGCTCCTAGGGACACTTCAAGAAATTAAAAATTGAACTCTGCCCATCCTCCTTCTGCCCAGCCCATAATATTCTCCTGTTATCCCACTAACCAATGTCTTCCCCCTTTTCTTTATTCAAAAAGTATGGCAGCTTATTGTTTAATCATTTCTATTAAGTTTTTGGCTTAAACTATCCCATCACTATTAGACAGATTCAACAGTTATGTGGTCCACTAGCATTCATCTGACAAGCCAACTCAAACAAACACATTTTCAAACCTTAGATTCCTAATCACCCTTGACACCACTGTCAGAGGTGCAACTGTACCCAATTCAAACCTAATCAAACTTAATCAGCTATTGAGGCAGATGATGGAAGCCAGTGAGACAACAATGCCTTTAAACTGTCCTGGAAAACATGGGAACTTAAGGATTTGACGAATGGTAGTCACATGATCAAATTAATTCATTGGTATTACTGCCTAAGGCATGAAACTATTATGGTGCGATTCAGGTACTCACATATACTAAACTAACTGACGACATCTAATCAATCGACTATATGAGCCATAACAAACACACAATAAATAGACAGGCCACCAAATGACTTTGGCGGGTTCAGGCAAAACAGGGGATCAAAGTGAATTAACATGTTTCAACGATGTTAATCGAATTGAAATTATGGTTTAACGCAATACAATTAACGAACATAGAAAAAAATCGACCAAATAAAAGGTCGTTTGGAGACGGGCAGAATAGATTTGAAAGACGAAAAATAAAAACTCCAGAGAGGCAGATTATACATGTAGCCAAATATTACTAAAAACATAACTAGAACAAAAATAAAAGGAAAATTACCTCGGGAACCAAAATGAACCAGGTTCGAACTTGGTTTGGAACTATTGAGGCCAAACGGGCTTTAATCGAGATGTTCTCGATTGAGAACACCTAGACTAAAGTCTCTTGGACCTCAATCGACGACTAAATCGGCTCTAATTGGGCTTCTTGAAAATTAGGGTTCTTGGGGCTTCGAATTTGAGGCTTGAGTGGTTCGGGCTTGATTCGAACCGGGCTAAGGTTAGTAGGGGTATGAGGGAGGTCTAGGGATGCTATGGTGTGCGTTTGGAATGATTTGGCATAGGTTTGGTTTTAGCTCGAATCTTCAAATGAAGATTCGAGAAGACGGGGAATGATTCGAAGGAAACGGTTTGTGGATTTGGACTCAGGGTGTTCGAAAGGTCATTTGGTGTTAAGATGGGGAGTTTTGGCCTACCGGAACCGCCGTGAGGCGATTTCCGGTAGGCGGAGTGCGGCGGGGGATGGTAGGGGCTCAGCCGTCTCTAAGAGAGACGATGAAAACGGGGGGTCTGGCTTAAGGGGGGTTGGGTAGGCCTTTTGGACTTATATACCTGCGTGGGAAATGAATCCTGGCCGTTTGATCTGATGAGATCAACGGCCTGGATCATTTCACTTATCCAAACGATGCAATTTGGTCATCATTGAAGCCGGGTTGTCTGTGGGTGGATTGGGTCGGGCTACGTAATGGGTTGGGGGATGGGATCTCCTCCGTTGGATCGAAGATGGTTCGACAGACACGATTGAACGCCTTGAAACGATGTCGTTTGGACGCTCATGGAACATACTGGGCCGTTTGATCTTGCAGGATCAACGGCCTGGAATTGTGTCTAGCTCAACGGTGTCGTTTAGGCGTCTAAAAGTGTTGGTCCATTTGGACAGGGCAGAGACAGCCCTTTTGGGCTGCAATGTATTTGCAAAAATAGCCTTTTTCCTTCTTTCCTTTACTAACCACATTTAAATTAAAGCCACTTTAAACAAATTGAAAGAAATAAAATCACACGACTATTGATTCCTACACAAACCATTAAAGCGAATTAACATTTAACTAAAATCGCCTAAGGCAAAGAACAAAGATGCGCATTTTGTAGTTTTCTCTTTTTAACTGCTTTATGGTTACTAAATTCCTATAAACTCAAAATTGATTCCTACACGCCTACGATACATATTTTGTATTTTTGATTGATGTAACAAGTAAAACACACGCGCAGACAAATGCTAACGCCAAAGAAAAACAACACAAAATTTGCAAAAATCAAAACACAAGACTATTTTAGTTTTCTGGGAGTAATTGTCGTGAGGGCAAAAATCACGTGCTCACAACCGGCAATTGAACAAAGTGACAATAAAGAATAAGTATCCACTGTTGAGGATTGATGATTTGTTTGACCAGCTCCAGGGAGCGAGGGTGTTCTCAAAGATAGACTTGAGGTCAGGCTACCATCAGCTGAAGATCAGGGCGGCTGACATTCCTAAGACAGCCTTTCGCACGAGATATGGGCATTATGAGTTCTTGGTCATGTCCTTCGGGTTGACCAATGCCCGAGCAGCATTCATGGAATTGATGAATCGGGTATTCAGGCCTTACTTAGATCTATTCGTGATAGTCTTTATAGATGACATCCTGGTATACTCCCGCAGCCAGGAAGAGCACGAGCAGCACCTCAGAGTGGTTCTTCAGACTCTGAAGTATAATCATCTATATGCCAAATTTTCGAAATGTGAGTTCTGGTTGAGTTCGGTGGCATTTCTGGGCCATATTGTATCAGTGGAAGGTATTTAGGTGGACTCAAAGAAGATTGAGGCAGTCCAGAATTGGCCTCGACCAGCTTCAGTGACTGAGATCCGGAGTTTCTTGGGATTAGCAGGTTACTACCATTGATTTGTAGAGGGGTTTTCTTCTATTGCAGCCCCGATGACCAGGTTGACCCAGAAGGGTGTCCAGTTCCAGTGGTCAGATGAGTGTGAGGCGAGCTTTCAGAAGCTCAAGACAGCCTTGACTACGGTACCGGTGTTGATATTACCTACGGATGCAGGGCCTTATACAGTTTACTGTGATGCATCTCGTACAGGGCTTGGAGCGGTATTGATGCAGGATGGTAAGGTTATTGCTTATGCTTCGAGACAGTTAAAAATACATGAGAAGAATTATCCAGTTCATGATCTTGAGTTAGCAGCAGTGGTGTATGCCTTAAAAATTTGGAGGCATTATCTATATGGTGTGACATGTGAGGTGTACACTGATCACGAAAGCCTACAGTACTTGTTCAAGCAGAAGGAGTTGAATCTACGATAGCGGAGATGGTTAGACTATGATGTTACTATCCTATACCACCCAGGTAAGACCAATGTGGTGGCCGATGCATTGAGTAGAAAGTCTGCTAGCATGGGTAGTCTTGCATTCATTTCGGTCAGTCAGAGACCATTTGCTCTAGATGTCCAAGCCTTAGCCAACCGGTTCGTGAGATTAGACATTTCTGAGCCTAGCAGGGTGTTAGCCTGCACGGTCGCTCGTTCTTCTCTATTAGACCGTATCCATGAGAGGCAATTTGACGATCCTCATTTGCGTGACTTGAGAGATACAGTACAGCGGGGAGGTGCCACGAAGGTAAATCTAGGTTATGATGGGGTATTGAGATTGCAGGGTCGAGTTTGTGTGCCCAATGTCGAAGGGATTCGAGAGTTGATCTTAGCGAAGGCCCACAATTCGCGGTATTCTATTCACCCGGGCGGCGCGAAGATGTACCAGGACTTACGACAGTACTATTGGTGGCGCAGAATGAAGAAATATATTGTTGCGTATGTCACTCGGTGTCTAAATTGTCAGCAGGTGAAATATGAGCACCAGAGGCCTGGTGGTGTATTCTAGAGGATTGAGATTCCCGAGTGGAAATGGGAGCGGATCACTATGGACTTCGTTACGGGACTTCGTTTGACTCGGAGGAAATTTGATGCTATTTGGGTCATTGTTGATAGGCTGAGCAAGTCAGCACACTTCATTCCAGTATCTGTCTCCTACTCATCGGAGAGGTTAGCAGAGGTTTACATAAGGGAGATTGTTCGACTTCATGGGGTGCCGATATCTATTATCTAAGATCGGGGTACGCAGTTTGCCTAGCGGTTCTGGAGAGCGGTCCAACAGGAGTTAGGCACCCAGGTTCAGTTGAGTACAAGCTTTTCATCCTCAGACGGATGGCCAGTCCGAAAGGACTATTCAGATTCTAGAGGATATGCTTAGAGCCTGTGTTGTTGATTTCGGAGGCTCGTGGGACCAGTTTCTACCATTAGCAGAGTTCGCCTACAACAACAACTACCAGTCCAGCATCCAGATGGCCCCGTATGAGGCATTGTATGGTAGGCGATGTCGATCTCCAGTTGGATGGTTTGAACCGGAAGAGGCTCGATTGTTGGGTACAGACTTAGTTCGGGAGGCCTTGGATAAGGTCAAGACTATCCAGGAGAGATTGCGTTCAGCTCAGTCCAGACAGAAGACTTATACGGATCGTAAGGTTCGAGATGTAGATTTCATGGTTGGTGAGTGAGTATTGCTCCGAGTGTCGCCTATGAAGGGCGTGATGAGGTTCGGGAAGAAGGGCAAGCTCAGCCATAGGTATATTGGTCCATTTGAGATTCTAGACCGAGTGGGAGGGGTGGCTTACAGACTAGCTTTGCCGCCTAGCTTATCAGCCGTGCATCCAGTTTTTCATGTATCTATGCTCCAGAGATACCACGGCGATCCCACACATGTGTTAGACTTCAGTACTGTCCAATTGGGCAATGATCTATCTTACGAGGAGGAGCCGGTGGCCATTCTAGACCGGCAGGTTCGACAGTTGAGGTCGAAGAGTTATCCTTCTGTACGTGTTCAGTGGAGAGGTCAGCCTCCTGAGGCATCGACCTGGGAGTCCGGGTCTGATATGCGGAGCCGCTACCCACATTTGTTCCCCGACTCAGGTACTTCCTACTCTTGTCCGTTCGAGGACGAACGGTTGTTTTAGAGGTGGAGAATGTGATGACCCAAAGGGTTATCACTTGTTTCCTCACTTGAATCCGCACTTCTGAGGCCTTGAAAACCTCATTCTATGTTGTCTCGATTTACATGCACGATCCGGGCATGTAGCCAGAAAGATTTTTGTTATAGAATATATGAATTCTATGAGAAATTTGAAGAAAAATGATATTAATATTGATATAGTTGACTTCGGTCAACATTTTTGGTAAACGGACCCGGATCCGTAGGAAGATATGGGACTTGGACATGCGTCCGGAGTTGAATTCTAAGGCCTAGAGCCCAAGTTATGGATTTTTCTGTGATATTGTTTTTAAAGTAATTATTAAAGGAAAAAGAATTAATTGACCTTGGTATCGGGCTCATATTTTGGTTCCGATGCCCGGTACAAGTCTTAAATATTATATATGTACTTTCTGCAAAGTTTGGTGACATTTGGATGTCATTTGATATGTTTTGGACCTTGAGTTCCAAGTTTGAAAGTTTTGAAAACCAAAAGTATGAAAATCATGAACTTGAGGCTTGATGTGATGAAAACGATGTTATATTGGCGATGTGATCGCACGAGCAAGTTTGTAACGTATTTTTGATGTTGTGTACATGTTTGGTTTGGAGCCCGGGAGGCTCGAGTAAAGATTTGGTAGGCCGTTGGTTCAATTTCTGAATTTTAACCGTTGTGCCTTGTTATTGATTATGCACGAAGGTTAATGCCGTGCCATGTTTTATTGATTATGCACGAAGGATCATGCCGTGCCTTGTTATTAAACCATGTACGAAGGATCATGTCGTACCATGGATGTGAGGATTAGAGTAAAAGCACGAAGGGTGATGCCGTGCACTTTATTTGCTTATTGGGTAAGGATGAGAGCAAAAGCACGGAGGGTGATGCCGTGCACTTTATTTGCTATTTCATTGACTTGACATTACTTGTTTCTCATTACACTTGCTTTCCTTGTTCATTTAATGACTATTGTTAACTGTTGAGTTATTCTGTGATATTCCTTATTGCGTTATTACTTGGTTATTTCTCGTTATCTTGTGGTATACATATATATAGAACTGCACAGGTTTATGTGGGTGTCTGGTCCTAGGCTTGTCACTACTTCGCCGGGATAGGCCAGGCACTTACCAGCACATGGGGTCGGTTGTGCTGATACTGCACTTCTGTGCGTTTTTGCACAGGTCCAGGTTTCGACCAGGAGCAGCAGCAGTAGATCTTTTTCGTGGAAGTTGATCATATGTGAGACCGAGGTAGCTCGCAGGCGTCCGCAGGCCGGGCGTCTCTTCCTTTACTTATGTTACTAGTTGTAGTCTCTTTGTTCCGAGACAAATAGATTATGTTATATTTCTTTCAGACTTATATGTGTAGTATTCAGTAGTAGTTCGTGAGCTGGTGAATCCACGTCTTGGGTAGAGGATTTCAGTACTATTTTACCTTGAAATTGCTTATTACTATTTTATAAAGTCTTCCGCACTTGTTTAATTAAGATTTTGGTTTGGTTGCTTAATTAAATATGAAGTATTGCTAAAAACAGGATAGTGTGAATAAAGTGGCTTGCCTAGCTACCACGAGTAGGAGCCATCACGATCCCGATGTTGGGGGAAAAATCCGGGTCGTGACAGGAAGAGATCTCGTTCCCTTTTGGGAATTGTGTTTTAAATTGAAGAGTCGCCACCTAATGATTTAAGTGCATTAGGACACTAAGAAGGGTTTGATTCAAGTAACCAGAGATGGGTAAGGGCTTGAAATTATTCCAAGGGAAAGGTGTTAGGCACCCTTCAGGATCCACTAGTGTGGTTCCCGACCAAACTATTGTTGTGACTTAATAATACATAGGCAAATAAAATTTCAAGTAAGAGGGGATTTTCACATAATGGTTACAAATAAGTAAAGTTAGAAAGAATGAAAGGTGAAGGGGGGGAGGGGTCCTAGGTTTGTAAATAATATGGATCACCCCACACAATATCGTGTAATCACTCCTCAGCGAGGGGCTACACGTGATGTTATCGCGTGGTCATCATATCCATATCTACCCTTTCCCACCCTGTTAAGGTATTAAAGCGTGGAATGATCTCGTTTACTTATTGCATGCTATTACCCGCCCCCAATCCTATCAGTGCCGCAAGTAATTAAGACTACTAATCCTAAAGGGAAGGGATATTGGGCTCTTTTATAGTTTCTAAGGCAACATACAAAAACACGTATAACAAGTTGGGGGAAAGCACATAAACAAATGAATGGCTCAGATAGACCTCCTTTAAACCAAAGAAAGCACATAATTTAGCATGACTTACACATACTATTTAAGGTCTGATTAAAACTTAAAGGTTGAGGCAGACTGATTTATTACATAGTTCAGATAAGAAGCCCGAATCAGGCCTACCTGCTGGTTGTAGCTAATAAAATCTGATTCAGTTTATACTTTAGCCCTAAGGCTTGCCTATGTGTTAGGCGAGGGTCCTATAGGTATGATATCTACTTATTTCAGAAATGATGAAATAAATTGAATACACACTGATTTAAGAAAGTCATCAGTTATTAAAGGAAACAAGTTTTAGTAAGAGATCATAAGTTCTGCATCTGATGGTCATCATTATTACTGGTTTTAGACTTATAAGTAAGTGAAGCGATTCAGACTTGATCAATAACTCCTATAGACATGCTTTCTATGTGTGTTGATTTTAAACCCATTTTAACAGACATGGTAAAATACAGAAAACCTATATGCATGATATCTAGGTGCTGAATTTTATTTAAAGCCTATGAACATGATATCTAATTGTAGTTGATTGATTAAGACCTATAAATATGATTTCCTGATGAAAAATGTATATGCATGATTCAGAAAGACCTATAGGCATATTTTCTAGAGAAAACTACCCTCTATTGCCCCTCAAAATTTTAATAGCCCATGTTTTGTCCTACTTACAAAAGATGGCCCTTCGGCCCAAACATATTGCATATAGTAGCCAAAAGGAATAAGCATGGCAACATAAGCATCTATAGCTCAGTGGTTAGAGACCTAGTTTCCTAAGCTGAAGGTCGCAGGTTCGACCCTCACCTGGTGCGATAGAGCAACTCCTTTTTACCCTTTTAAATGATCTTCTGCATCTTATAAGTATTTTTATATATTTTTTGTATAATAGCAAACTATTTTTGTATAGTAACAGCTTATTTTCTATATTGTTTGTATAGTGACGGTCTATTGTGTATATTTTTTGTATAGTAACAGTCTATTTTGTATAGTGACAGTCTATTTTGTATATATTGTGTATAGTGAGAGGTAATTGTATATAAATTGTATAGTGGCACTCTATTTAGTATATTTTTGTATAGTGATAGTCTATTTTGTACATATTTTGTATAATGACAGTCTATTCAGTATATTTTTTGTATAATGACATTCTCTTTTTATATTTTTTGTATAGTGACACTCTATTTGTATATAAGTTGTATAGTAAAAGTCTATTTGTATATAAATTATATAGTGATAGTCTATTTTATATAAATTTTATATAATAACAGTATGTTTTATAGATATTTCAACTTTATGCATAATCATCTACTTTGTACTCCTCTCATTGAGAAACAAGCCACCAACGCGAAAATGTAATTTACATTTCCTTAGTCTACTTAATTTTAATAACATCCACTTTAAAATGCTCAACAACAAGAGACCTCGCCAAAAAATCATCAGAAACCAATACTTTTGAGTTCATTACAAACTCTTGTGGTATGATATTGTACACCAAATTGTGCATTGAAACACTTTCACCTTACTCAAACTCCATCCAAACAAACACTAAAGAATTAGCTAATGCAGCACTTATAGTGAACCTAAAAGGGGCTAAATCAATGACACCAATAAGATAATACTATTTATGTTCGTGATCTTTGTCATGGAAAGACAGATCATAATAACGAAATGTATTACTATGCTGATTGTGAACACATCTCGAATGTGGAATTTTCAAATATGTCAACAAACCAAAAGAAAATTCTAATCAAGAAAGCAATCGTTCAACAAGTCATTAGTACACCAACAAAAAGTACAGAGACAAAAATATTTAAAAATCCTGGAAAAAAAAACCCAAAATGAAGCCAGATTCTCCGTACGAGAAACCATAAAAAATGGATGAAGACTTTGAATGGGTCTGATTTTGAAGAGATGGGGAATGTAATAACTTGGGTAAGTGCTGCTTTGACAGAAGAACACACTGGATTTCCGGCGCGGACATTAGTAATATTTTCGACTAGCACTTGTTTTATTTTTAGGCTATAATTTGTATGGGTTTATGTGTGGGCTACTGAATGAAATTTGTTTTGCCCGATGTGCTACAAATGATATTTGCTCTATTTTCTATGTGTATATGCAGGATTCAGATTTCCAGGTAATTATAGACATGGTATCTACAGGAGAGAATGCAGAACTCCTACAAACATGGTATCCATATGGAAGTGCAAAAATTTAAAAATAACATATAGGCAGGATATCTATATGAGAGTACAAAAATTCTGAAATAACCTATAAGCAAGATATCTATATGAGATTGCGGGACTTCAGAAACGACCTATAGGCAAATTATCTATATGAGAGTGAAAAAATTCAGAAATAACCTATAGGTAGGTTATCTACCCTTTGCATATAGTTATCCCTCCCTTTTCACTAGCCATCCCCAAGAATTTATTACATAATTATTACAACCCAGAATGAAGATAAAAGAAAATACACCATAAATTAAAAAGTACAACCAAGGAGAGCCTGATCCAGACTTCCTGTCTGAAATATGAAGTAAACCAACTCCAATGAGATCATGATCCAAAGCCTTTCTCCCATTTTGGATGTGTCAGAGTTCCCTAAGAGCTTCATATAGACTCTAGGCAGTGCTCACACCCAAATGTATCACAAGATTATGACATAGTGCAGCATGGAAGGGCCAACCCTCAAGTGTCCAAGTTCAGAGGAAGCTGAAGGTCCTAAGGCAAGGTTCATAGGGGGGGGGCAGAACTTAGGGACTAAGAGAGAGTAAGTGCAGAAACAAAGTTCTGAGAGCAGAAAGGGAAAGTAAAATAGCTCAAACCAGTACACATAGGGATATACAGGAGGCGGTAAAGAAGCAAAGACAGGCTGATGGGCACACCCAACAATGCGAAATGCTGGCACACCCATAAGCCTATTAGAACACACTATTTATAGATTAGGATCCCAAAGGACCGAGTTTAATTCATGGAAAATAACTTATATATTGTCATGTCTTAAATGATATGCTCAAACATATAAGGGGTAAGGAACAAGGATTCATAGCATAAACAAACAGAAAGAAAGCAGCATGCTAATTGAAATATCGATCTCCATAGAAACCACAAATAGACATGGATACATAAACTATAAATGAACACATTGTTGTGATGCTGAAACTTAAATCAAGACATACCAGTTTCAAAGAAACAAGTAGAGAAAAACAATATGTCTTGTAAACAGGCCACAGTGCAGACAAGAAGAGAGAATATTATTGTGTATAAGTGTAAGTCAGGAAGACTGTGTTATTCATGTGAAAGACTTAGGGTATTTATAGTTGAAAGTAGGTGGTGAAATAAGGTAAAAATCACAGTAGTATGTTAATTTAAGAACTCAGAATCAATCAACTAGAGAATCAACGAAGTACTCTATCACGACCCAAACCCCGGTCCGATCGTGATGGCGCCTCTCGGGAAGACAAGGCCAGCCAAACCATTTCAGAACACCACTTTTAAGTAGTTAAACAGTTCAATGACAGTTCAAATATGATTTAATGTTTAATTAATGTAATTACAACCCAACACAACCCTAATCAGGGTGTCACAAGTCACGAGCATCTATAAGAATGTAATTCCACTTTACGAGTCTAGAAATACACTAAACATGAATAGTGAATAACATAGAAAAATAGTGGTGTTGCGAACGCTGACATTCACCTCGCTTAAACCTCTACAACTCTGCCTCCATGCAGCCAATACTTGCTACCGGGTGAATAAATACCT
This sequence comes from Nicotiana noctiflora, assembly GCA_032618575.1. Taxonomy (NCBI): domain Eukaryota; kingdom Viridiplantae; phylum Streptophyta; class Magnoliopsida; order Solanales; family Solanaceae; genus Nicotiana; species Nicotiana noctiflora. Next base: position 48,773 of record JASVEL010010344.1, read on the forward strand.
GCAACTGCCTGCAAAGTGCAGGGAGTAAAGTGATTACTCCAACTCAGTGAGTAACAAAAGTAAATAATATCTTAGCAACAAGAAATCACGTAAAGCAAACCATCATGCAGTATAGAAGCAGGGTACAATTCTTTGAGAAAATAGTAAGGCTGTGAAATCTTTAGAATTATCTTGGCTCAGTTTAAAGCTCTTTTGAAAATGATCTTCTCAACAATTACGAAAACGATTTCAAAATAGTTAGTGCTGATAAGCAAAGAAAAATCTGCCCCTCGGGCACAAATACCACAGTATAACAGGTAAAAAAGCCAAATAAATATGCAAGATGTACATAAAAGTTCACCCCTCGGGCAATATCTCAAAATGGTACCAGCCCCTCGGGCTCACTCTCAAAAACACTCTTAGCCCCTCTGGCTCTCTCTCTCTCTCAGATAACTCTCAGAACAGTATCATGTAGTAACCGTTGCGGCGTGCAGCCCGATCCACATGTTATTGTAGTGTTCATCCCGATCCATATCTCGCTGTAGCGTGCATTCCAATCCATATCTCGTTGCGGCACGCAACCCAATCCATATCTCGCTGCGACGTGCAGGCCGATCCATATCTCACTACAGCGTGCAACCCGATCCATATGGGTACCCGCGCTCACTGTGGGGGTGCAGACTCTAGAGGGGCTCCTACAGTCCAAGAGCTATATCGCTACGGCATGCAATATATATATATATATGTGTGTGTGTGTGTGTGTGTGTGTGTGCGCGGCATGCAACTCGATCCATATAAATATCGTTGTGGCGTGCAGCCCGATCCATATAAGTATTGATGCGGCGTGCAGCCCGATCCATAATACAAAACCCTCACATCTAGGGCCTCTTTCTCATATCACTCAGTGTATCCTCACATCCGGCACTCGTCCACACTCAGTCAAAATATCATCACAAGCCCATTGGGCATTAGTAAAATAGTACCTCTCCGCCCAAATTATCATTTAAAATATCATTTATGACTCAAACCTAAGTAAAAGTGGTTGAGTTGTAAAATAGTGGAGAAACAGTATGACTGAGTTCAAGTAATAGTGAGGAAACAATGATAATAATCCCCGAAGGATTCAAATAGTTGGCACGAATCCCAAATATGGCAATCAACCCAAACAAAAGTGATAACAAGTCAATTTTAGTCAAATGTAATAAATTCATCAATCGGGACGGACCAAGTCACAATCCCAGGGGTGCTCTACCCTACGCCAACTATCCGACGTGCAAGTCACCTCAATATAGCACTACGATGTGCAATCCAGGGTTTCAAACCCTTAGGATATCATTCACAATCATTACTCACCTCGAACCGACAAAATCCCTAGCTCGTGATGCCTTTGCCCCTCCATTCGGCCTCCCTGCGCATGGAATCTATCCAAAATTAAAGTGAATACATCACAATATGCCAATGGGACAATCAATCGAAAAAATCAAAAAATAGCAAAAAACTCAAAATTTGCAAAACTCGAGCCATGAGCCCACTTCTCGGAAATAAAAAAATTTAACATCAATGGATTCCTTATCCCACCACGAGTCTATATATATCAAAATAAAAAGAATTGGAGTCCGTTTGACCCCTAAAATCCCTAGTTTAAGCTCAAGTCCTAAACCATTATTTTTGACCTTTAATTTCTTAAGTTTTCAGCTCTAATTCATGTATTTAAACCATAGAATCATGTTTTTAAGTCCAAGAGTTCATACCTGATCAAAGACCTTGAAACCCACCTAAAAAACGCCCAAAAACTCTCCAAGTCTGAAGTGAAATATGTTACTCTTTCAAAATTCGCGAAGATGAATTAAATATTTCTGTCCAGCAGAAACTGTGGTCTCCTTCCGCTTCTGCAGAAATTCCTATAATCCAAAAATCTGCTTCTGCGACTTAAATCTCGCATCTAAAGCTACGCAGATGCGGCTTCCCCAACCGCTTCTGCGGAATCAGCGCCCAGGTCCCATCACCGCTTCTGTGGTTCAATATTTGCGTAAGCGAGACCGCTTCTACGGTCCAGGCTTCGCAGAAGTGAAAACACCAGTTGCAGCAGGCTTAGCAACATGCAAAAATACCAAAACTTTCTGTTTAACCATCCGAACTCACCTCGAGACCCCGAGACCTCAACCAAAAATACCAATGAATCCTACAATGTTATTCAAATTTGTTCCAATCCTAAAAACCCATCCAACAACACTAAAATCATCAATTCACATCGAATTCAAGCCTAAGTTCTTCTAAAACTTCTAAAACATGCCTTCGATCAAAAACCTAACCAAATCACCTCCGAATCACCTGAAATTTTACACACACATCAAAAATAACATAACGAAGCTACAACAACTCTCAGAATTCCATTCCGACCCGCGGATCAAAATCTCTCTTATCAACCAGAAAATGCCAAAATACTAATTTCGCCAATTCAAGCCAAATTCCACACCGAACCTCCAATATCACTTATGATCACACTCCTAAGTCACAAATCATCCCCCGAAGCTTACCGAAGTATCAGAATTCATAACCGAGCCTTCTAACACATAAGTCACATCCGGTTGACTTTTCCAAACTAAACCTTCCTTAAAGAGACGAAGTGTCTCATTTCCTTCTAAAATCAATCCAAGCCAACTTTATCACACAAGACACTGATAATTAAGCATAAAGAAGCAGAAAATGGAGAAAATGGAGCGATAAGCCATGAGACGACCGGCTGGATCGTCACATACTCCCCTTAGTTAAGGGAATCAATATCAAACAAAAAGATTCAGCACCATATAAGGTAAGAAGAAAAATTAGTGCATGATTAAATAAGGAAGGAGTCAAGGTTCAATATGTATATAGTAGTCAATTAGGACCAAATTGAGGAAAAGTACAACTAAGGAAAAGGCTCAGTATAACAAGGTATCATAGCAAATAATGCAACAAAATCAGACAATTTAAACAGGCGAGTAGAATTCTAGGGCTTTGAAGAAAGTCTTTCAATTACCAACAATCAAGGAAAATCAAAATCAATCATATGAAGTCATGATTCTATATTCTCAACATATAAATAGAGGCGAATGAATAAGAGTAGCAAACAAAGTCATCCATATAAATAGAAAGGAACAAGATATAAGCAAACACAATCATTCAGAGATGGTGTAAATAGGCTAATATTTAGCAGGACATATTTGAAGCATGGTGACCGCGAGACATTAACAAGAATCAGGTAAATAGGCTAGCACACAAAACCAAAGAAAAGAAGGTCAAACTAACACACATAATCAAAGCGAAGAAACATGCTAACATATAGAGACAAGGCAAATAAAATCAGGCTAACACACATAATCAAAGCAAAGAAACATGCTAACACATAGAACCAGAGTAAAGAAATCATGCTAACACACATAACCAAAACGAAGAAAAATCTTTAAAAAGTAGGGTTTTTAGCAGAGTCAAGCTAAAAAAAGCAGTAGGAGCATAAAATCGATCAGAATAAACAAGGAAAAGGTTTAATAACAAAGAAATCGGTTGAAACATACGTCAATGAATTCCAAGAAATCCTAGTTTTCAAAGAAAGTGAAAACGATTCAAAGTAGATGATCTTTCAGAAGAAGCTCGAGAATAAGCAGAACATAGAAGAAACATGCATAACACTGTATTGAGAGATTCAGGAGAGAGTTAGGGTTTCAAAAGGAAACCCTAATAGAAGTTGAAAGAACCCGTTGAAACTTTACCGATCGTGACATATAAGGTGTGATTTTGCCCAAAATCACACTAGAGAACCCATAAGTAGCAGAATAAGGAACGCTAGGTCCAAATCAACTAATCCCAGGATCCTCAAAGGCCCTAGAGATGTTGAGAAAGACAATGAGAGGCCTATCAGAGATTTAGGGTTGAAAGGAGGTGGCCAGAGATGGCCGGGGAGGAGGCGATTTGACGGAGTTTAGGGTTAGGTATTGAGAGAGGAGAGAAGAGGAGAGCATATGAAGGTGGCATCTTTGGTAAAATGGTTTAGGGTTGGGGACGTTTTAGAAAATTAAAAAGGAAAGGAGTTGTTTGGACCGTTGATCTAGGAGATCAACGGTCATGATTAATATAGGTAGGTGCGTTCCGGGTTTGTGTAAGGGTCAATGGGGTGTGGGTCAAGTTTTTTTAATTGTAAAATTGGGCTGGAATTGGTCCGATTTTGGCCACAATCGAAAGCCAATTATGGCTATAACTTAAATAGCCAATTTTCCCCTATTTAATTTGTCAAAATAATAAATTGATTTCTAGAAATAACTTAAAGGTACTAATTTATTTAAAAATATATAAATATTAGATTAAAAATACCTGAGCCAAATTTATAATTATAAACACAATTACACCTTAAAATAGGCTAATATTATAATTATATGCAATTTAGCTTTTAAAATACCAAATAGATTTGTAAAAATGTGCAAAAATCATACTAGCTATATTTTAAAATAAATATGAGAATCCAATAAATAAATTACAAAAAAATAATAATTTTGAAAATAATCATTTGATTTTTATGGATGAAAAAGGGAAATAAATCATTTTAAAAACCTTAAAATTATGGAAAAAATAGTAAAATGCTTGGATATACTTATATATGCGTATATAGGATATTTTAAGATATTTTGCATATAAAACATATACAGAAAAATATTGGGTATCAACAGCTGGCCCTCTTTACCCGGGAAGGATGAAAGAGTTGTCGGGGTAAAGACATGATGACCAATTTTGACCGAACAAACTGTTTTGAGGAAATTTGGCCGTGCTTCGGCTTCTGAGCTGCCTATATATTCTTGGTCTTACAGGAATAAAGCCATATGTAGTTCGGGATTTGTCGACGGAATATGCCGATGGAAACCTTTAAAAAACAGACACAATATTCAGGTTGGGATGAATGGTTAAAGTTTAGTAGTGCTGCAGGCACTGGAGCGGAATCACTCCTATTGAAATGGACGTTGCTCGCCGGTTTGCCTGCAAATAAGGAATACAAACGCATATTGCACATAAATTACTATATGATGCAAGTTCCCGTTGGACCATGAATGATGTCTTTGGACTATTAGGATGAAGTCCTTAGACCATGATGTCCTGGGCCACGTAGACATGTGATTTTTGACCCTCCCCAAGATCTTTTATATTTTAGCATGTAAATATTTAACTTAGGCCTAATAACGTTATGTTAACTACTATATTACTTTATTTTATTACAAAAAAATAAAAAATTACAAAAAATAGGTTCATTAATATTTTGTAGTCATTTTTATTCTTAAAAAAATACAAAAATAGTACATTATCTTTATTTTTATATAATCTTGAAAGCACAAAAAAATAGTTAATAGTTTCATGTTAGCTTTTGCATTGTATAGCATTTTTATCTTATTTTAAAAGAAGTCAATTAAGGTGTTGGATCACAATTTTAACAGTTTTAGAGCCCAGTTCTAGGCCCAATTCGGATTAGTCCATTAAGCTTAAGGACACTTCTATACTCTTCTTTGAAATAAAAAAAAATAAAAAAAAAAGACTCTAAGGACTTAACACAAAAAGACCTAGGGACTAATTGACAAAATACACAAAAATACACCTAGGCCTAGACCCTTCCTCTAATTCACTTCAAATAGCAATTTAACTATGTTTAATCATTCGAGAACCAGTTGTTCGTTTGAAGTAGTAATACTGGGTGTTAATTCTTATGGTTAGGCATTAGATTTAGGAAAATAATTATGAACATCGGAGCTTGTTTTAGGCACGTAATTAAGTCATCACAATTATGGGTACGGTTCCCATGACGTATTTATGATACCTAAGTTATAAAATTCGGGGATACATTTTATTTAACCCGATCATAATAACTTCGAATAATAAAATCCTTTGAAATAATTTGAGGCGTGCCATACCAAATAAAATCCCAAAATGCATGTCTCCCACTTAATTAATACTTTAATCCTTAAAAATCGAGGTGCGCCATTTAGAAAATTTTTCATGCCCCTCGCAAAGTTAACAACGCGTAGTTGCTTTAGGTGTGTTATTGTAATAATATTACCTTCCTAAATTCGGGTGCGCATTTCATGTGACCCGCATCCAAATCTTAATAACATTGAATAAAATGTGTTTCGCATTGCAGGTGCATTTCATTTGTCGCGATCCAAAGGCATGTTTTAGACGATGTTAAATCTTCTTTAAAATAAATACAAGTGGTTATAAAGTTAAAATTTTACCATAGGCTAAAACATATATTAAAATCAGATAATAAGTCAAATGTAATAGTTTAAGCAACCGTGCTAGAACAACGGAATCTAGAGGTGCCTAACACCTTCCCTCGGGTTAACATACTTCCTTATTCAGAATTTCTGGTTCGCAGACTTCAAAAGTGAAGTTGAATTATCCTCGATTTGGGATTTTAAAATAAATCGATGACTTGGGATACCAGAAAACAAACCATCCCAGGTGGTGACTCTGAATAAAAATAAATAAATAATCTCATTTCGAATAATATCACTTAAATTGAAAAAACTCCCTTATACTATCTTCGGGTAGGAAAACAGAGGTGTGATAGCTCTGGCGACTCTAATGGGGATGGAAACCCATAAATTTAGTTCAGGGTTCAAGAATTCGAGCTTAGAATAGCTGTTATGATTGGCTTTATTTATTATATGTTTTTCCTACATGTTTAAGCCTAATGTGCTAAATGCTTTTACCGCTTTGATATTATGTGAATTGTATATAAACTACTATGAAACCCTTCATCTCTGTAAGTATTCTAAATCATGGAGAAGGGTGCACTTCATGTTACTTCTCTTCTGTCTAGAGTCTTATACTATTTTAGAACGAGGTTCGGACAAGTTGCAAAGCCGTTGAAACTTCTGTATTCCCGGTACGCTGCCCCCCTCGGCTCAAGCTGTCCGCTTGGGTAAGCCAGGTCTAGACAATAAACTCAGGTTTTTAAACCTAGTATAATAAAGCCTCATGTCGGATCCCTAGTAGAAACGTTTATTTGCATCATGTGCATTTTCTTTTAGGGACTTAACACAGGGGTTGGGTCCGTCTAGGACAGGTGTACCCAAATTAAAAGACCATCCCGATGCATCTTACATGCTATTTGTGCATCTGTTTGTTTGACTTGCATGTTGACAAATTTCTAGAATAGAGGAAGAAAATCAACAAAAAAAAAGAGAAAAAGAAAATCAAAAAGAAGAAGAAGTGAGAGGTAGTATTTGGAATATTCTGAAACTGCCAGAATTCTGAAATAATGTCATTTCAAATGAGCCAAAATTTTCAAGTGCCATGTTTCCCTTGTTCCGTCAAAACTGGCGAAATATGCGGGTCTGATTCTCATCGGATGTGAGATACGTAGACAAACCTCATCGGTTTGGCCCACCATTTTCAGAAATTCAAAAATATTTCCATTACTTCCTTCTTTAGAAAGTCTTTCTTTTAGACCCAATATTTTAAAAACTACAAAAATATTTTCTATTAATTTCTTCTTAAAATCCAAAAATATTTTCGTTCTTCTTTCAAAAAACTCAAAATAAAATTCAAGGTTCAAAAATATTTTTTTTAGAGTATTTCTTTCATATATTCAAAAATAAAAGTCCAAAATCCAAAAATATTATCTTTTTTCTTTAGAAGTTTTTTTTTTCGAAATTCCAAATAAAATAATAATAAAAAAATATTTTCTTTCTTCTTATATAAGTCTTTGTTACGATAAAAAAAAATTTAAAATCCAAAAAAAATAAGAGTTATTTGCTTTGTTCCTAATATAAGTCTTTCTTCTTATATAAGTCATTTGCTTTGTTCCTAATCTTCCCGAACTACGCAAGATCTGATTCATGTTTCCACATGATACGTAGGCAACCTACGTCAGGTTCAATGAACCAAAAAAATGAAAAAAAAAGTGAAGAAAAGAAAAATTGTTGATAATAATAAGGACTAACTGAGTCCATTCTAACATGTTTTGTTTTGAATTGTGAAGAAAGCTGAGGTGGTCAGTTTATGGTAAGCTGGAAACACAATATCCAAGGAAAAATGATAAATGACATCGACGCTGTTATAAGTGCTCAAGAGACTCAGGGTCAGAGGGTTCAACAAGAGTCTACTGTGTTTGAGAAAAATAGAATACTGAAACACCAAATGACTAAAATGTGTCAAGCATGGGCCAATGGCCAAGGAAAACCTTGTCATGAGTCACAATTTGCTACACAACAAGAGCAGAACCACTCTTCTGAGTACCATTCGTACTCGTTTGATCTTCCTACAAACATTGAGAAATCTGCCCTAAAGATGGTATAAAAAGAAATTACCCAAAGAGTGAAAAGCTTAAAACAACGTTGAAAAACATGCAAGGGTTGGCAGGTCAAGAGAGTGTTGCCTTCAAAGATCTATGTATGTTCCCCGATATCCACTTGACGCCTGACCTCATGACTCCAAAATTGAAAAGTATGATGGAAATGGAGACCCCATAGCCCACCTGAAAAGGTATTGCAATCAGCTAAAAGGTGTGGGAAGAAATGAAGAATTGTTGATAGCTTATTTTTGGGAAAACCTTACGGGAGTAGCATCTTAATGGTTTTTAGATCAAGACACATCTCGCTGGTACATATGGGATGACATGGCACAGGCCTTTGTCAAACAGTTCCAATACAACATCGACATTGCCCTAGACCGCAATTCCTTTTCAAACCTAAAGAATAAATCGAGTGAAAGTTTCAGGGAATATGCCATTAAGTGGAGAGCAAGCAACTCGAGTTAAGACACCCATGGATGATCACGAGCTAATCACTATTTTCCTTCAAGCGCAAGAGCTAGATTACTTTCAAACATGATGTCTGTAGTTGGAAAATCCTTCTCAAAAGCGATCAGAATGGGTGAAATGGTAGAATGGTCTTAAGACAGGTAAAATTATAAGTCAAGCAGTTTTTAAAGCCACAACTCAGGCTGTCTAGGTTGAATTTGATAATTTTAGCAACACAAATGAGAAGGTTGAATAAATCATGACGACATCAGGGTCGAGAAGAGGTCCCAGGAGAACATCTCGAAGGTATAAGCAGCCTCCTCAGGTTTTCCATGACTCCCTTGAGCAGTATTATCCACCTCGGAACCCTCAATACTCTGTTGCTGCACCTCAGTATGTTGCCCGACCACCAAGATACCCCAGAAGGCGAGCACCAGCACAGCAAAATCTCCACTAGCCTCCATAAAATATTCAGATGACCTATATCCCATATCCAAGCCAGGGGTATAGAAGGGAACAAAGGCTGAAAGATAATTTTACACCAATAGGAGAGTCTTATTCAAGCTTATTTGAGAAGTTAAAGCATTATGGCATGATTGCACCCATCCCTCCAAATCATGTGGACCCATATGAAAGAAGCTTTGATCCTTCTAAAAGGTGTGAATACCATTCTAATGCCCAGGGGCACAATGTTGAAAGTTATTGGGATTTGAAAAGAGAAATAGAAAGGATGATCCAGGAAAACCTGATTGTGATTCAAGACAGTAACACCCAGAATATCACGCAGAATCCTTTACCTGTGTAGGATGATGCACACTTTGTGGGGATGATGCCTGGTGACTTAAAGTATGAGAATCCTCTCGGAACTTGCCGACTGAAATTGGAGAAGGACATGGTGATTCTGATGAGTAAATTTGTGGTTAAATGTCAAGATTAGAAATTGAAAAGTCATTCTCTCCTTACTATGAAGGAATCTTGGTAGCTTGTTTTGATATTTTTTCTGCAATCTGGGTTATTTCAGGGTTGCGATCCAGATTTTATTTGTTTTATCGAGTTAGACCCTTCTATCATTCTATTTTGTTTGTATGAGTCATGTCTGTCTATTTTTGTAGCTATTTCTATTATCTGGGTTATTTTAGATTTGTAATTCGGATTTCAGGTTGCTTGTTTAGTTGTCAAACCCTTCCATCCTTATTCAATAAAATATAGTTTGTCCTTTCGTGTCATTCTATTCCTAGTTCTTTTCTCGCTAGTTCTAATGACATGACATGTATGCAAACGTTTGACTAGATCTTAGAAACTAATTTATTATGGAATTGGGTAACTAGAAAAAGAAAAACAAAATACTTTTGAGGATGAATAAAGAGTTGAAATACTTGGGAATTAAGGTCGAGTAAAGTCACCTTCGAATCATTGTGAAGATCGGGCTTGAAGAAGAATCAATTGAAGGTTGTTGGAAAGTTTGACGTTAATAGATGAAAAGTGTCTTATGACCACGACACACCAAGAAGAGGAGAATGTTCATCAATGTTGTGATTTGATAATAGGTGAATTGAACTATGATTAAGCCCTAAAAGAACCACTTTCTTGTAGACTTTTTATGGTAAAAGTGATAACAAAATGATCTTAATGTTTTGCAAGTTACATACAGAAAAAGAAGGCTATGGAGCACTTTTGGGATCAACTATGGAGGGAAACGAGGCCGATCGCACAATATCCACCAAGTGCACCATGTGAAATGCACAAACCAGAACTGGAGATGAACTGCCTCGGTCCCAGCGTAACCGCGATCAGACCGCAGCGAGAAACTATTACAGATTTAGAAAGGTCATTTGGCCACGGTCCTAGCATAACCATGGTAGGACCGCGGCAGACGGCGAAAGGTTGAGGGACTAAAGTGTAAATTCCATAATATTTAGCCCAAAATCCTATTTAAATACTAGAACTCGCCCAATGGAGGCATGTAATGTTTTTAGAGAGTACTTTGGTAAGAAAAACAAGTGTGAAAGATCACCCAAAACATCATTACTCTTATTCTTCTTTAGTTTTTTTGCAATTTATGATTATGAATCTTTTAGTATTTTATTCCCCCATTGTCATGAGTAGCTAAAAACCTTAATCTAAGGTTTTGGTGGAACCTGTTGGGAATAACTTGGTTGTTTTATTAATATAATTGGATTTGCTTGTTAATCTCTAATTGTTCATCTATGTTTTGATTGTGGATTAGTTGAAACGACCCTCAATTATACGTTCCTATTTATTATGTATCTTCTTGAGAGAGAGAAGGTGCATATTTAGGTGATTGTATGAACAACGTCACTCCGGGAGTATAGAAAAGAGTCATAACCGAGGCGTTAGGGGTTGGATTAGAGATAACAAAACCTCGGGTGCAATCTAAGTGAGCTGTATTGTGAAATTAGCTAGCGTAGCTTGAGAGAGTCTGTCTAGTAGATTATCATAATACTTGAGAAAGAATTATGATAGATTGAGAGTTCATGATTGTTAGAGACAACTAAATCGTAGTTATAAGACATATACAACCAAGGAAATTACCAACGAGAAACCATTGGCTTAGACCTTATTTCTACCGTTTGCATATCAAGTTTAGTTAATTATTAGTTATTAATTACTTTCAGTCTTTAGTTTTTAGAAAATCAACCATTGTGAATCAGAAAGTTTGGGAAAACAGATTGTGTGAATTTAGTGAATCCGACAGTAGTAATTGATAGGTTCGACTCTGGGCTATAATACTCGGATTATATTTGCAATGCCCATGTAGTCTTTTGTGAGACTCAGTTGAGCGTGATAAAAATTTAGCACCGTTGTCGGGGAATTAATGGTGTTACCAATTATGATTGAAAGAAATACAAAATTCTAAGTGTAGTCCGTTTTCTCTATACCAATATTTTCATTGAAATTCTAACGTTGAAATCTTGTGGAAAGCAGGTGTATGCCTAGAAATTCTTCGAGGACTGGAGAACTAATAGAAGGATTCTCAGACCCGGAGAAAATATTCAGGGCACTGAACCGTGCCAACAAAGGACTTCAACAAACTCAACCAACACGCCAACTTGAATTTGACATGGGTGTGAACAACACCAACGGAAATAACAGGAATGAGCAAGTTGACTTAGATGTCAGAGGAGTGGCACCTCTTGTGCCAGAGGCTGCACTTTATGACTGGGCATAACCTACAACTGACAAGCTGGCCACTGCCATAGCTATGGCTGCAATTCAAGCGGAGACATTCCAGATCACTAACAACATACTGCATCTGCTGTAGAATAAAAGACTATTCTCCGGGTCAAGCATTGAAGACCCACAACATACCTGAAAATTTTTCTATCAATTTACATGACCCAAAGGCAGCATAATGTGACTCATTAAGCTATCAAGTTGCTCATGTTCCCATTCTCAGTAACCGGGGTAGCTCAGACTTGGTTAAATTAGCTCCCGATCAACTCTATTACCCTTGAGAGGAATTAGTCAAGCAGTTCCTGAACAGGTTCTATCCGCCTAACAAGACTGCACAGTAGATTGATGACATATTATAGTATAGGCAACATTCCAGTAAGTCCTGGCAAAAAACTTGGGAGAGATTTAAAGGGATGCTTGTGAAGTGTCCTCATCATGGCATTCCAGACCAGATGCTCGGCTAGAGATTCTATATGGGTCTAGCTATCAACTTGAAATCAAATGTGGATGCTTCTTTATGAGGTGCGTTCTTAAGAATAACATTCACCGAGTACAAAATTCTCCTCCATAAGATGTCACAAAATACGGGGTGGATGACTAGAGGTGCAACACTGGCACCCATAGTGCATTCAGTTCCACTGGATCCCAATAATTCGCAAGAAGAGAACATGGCCACACTCTTAACCCAGATGAGCTTACTGGCAAAGAAGATTGATGAGATGGGTACAAAACATGTGCACATCATTGATACGATGAATGGAGGACTATGTGCACCGTGTATTAATCAGTCCTATGCATGTTCGTAGAGCAAAGAAGGTGAAAATCAAAGGGTCCAGGAATATATGAATTATGTCAACAACTCTAGAGGCCAGAGACAAGTAGCACAACAGTGAAGACTACAACAAAATAAGCAGTACAAGCTTAATATGCAGCAGCCTGGGGGTATGTACACTCAAAACTAATTAGTTCCAGTGCCTTATCAGAAACCACAGGGTTATCCACAATAGAATCAGCAACAACTGGTTTATCAACCACCCCCTTAGCAGCAAGATAACAACATGGTGGAGATCAAGGGTATGTTTCAACAACTTATTCAGACAAATAATAAAGTGTAGAAAAAATTGGCAGTGCATGATTTAGCCATAAAGAATATTGAAACGCAGCCGGGTCAGTTGTCCATGGCATTGAACAATCGCCCTCTGGGACCTGCAGACACAAACATAAACCCCAAGGAGCAAAACTTGAATCAACTGATGGCAATCAGTCTCAGGAATGGTAGAGATTTGGATAGAGAGTATGAAATTGCACATGATAACAAGAATACTACACCAGCTACTCCAGTTCAATTAGAGGTAGAAGAACCAATAGAACTCACTAAAGTAGTGGTTGAACATAGTCAGGAGGAAAAAGGCAAATAAAAGGAGATCGAGCAAGTTGCATAACATGTGGCACCCCTTGTGCCAAAAACTCCTAACAAAGAGAAGCTAGCAAGCAATGCACAAAGGGTGATACCTGCACCCTTCCCTCAGAGACTGGTCAAGCAAAAGAAAGTAGAACAATACAAAAAAGTTCATGGAGATGCTACAACAAATCCAATTGAATATTCCATTAATGGATGCCTTGAGGGAGATGCCCGGTTATGCCAAGATGATGAAAGATTTAATGTAAAGGAAGTTTGATTTTCAGGATCTATCCGCCGTAACTCTGACATAGACCTGCAACGTCGTGGTAGCAAAACCGATGGCCCAAAAGATGTCTGATCCAGGTAGCTTTACTATTCCATGCACCATTGGGAGTTATGCCTTTGCAAAGACGTTATGTTATTTGGGAGCCAACATAAATCTGATGTCACTGGCAGTATACACCAAATTGGGCATCGACAGAGCCAGACCAACTTCTATACTGCTCCAGTTGGCTGATCACACTATGAAAAGGCCAACTAGTATTCTTGATGATGTGCTGGTGTAAGTGGGGAAGTTTGTGTTCCCCGCAGACTTTGTGATTCTGGATTGTCAAATGAATGAAGAGATAACCCTTATTTTGGGGAGACTATTTTTAGCCACTGGGAGAGCACTGATAGACTGTGAGACTGAGGAACTTAAAATGAGATGGAACAATGAAGAGGTCATATTCAATGTTCAGCAGTCAATGAGGAGACCCAGTGAATATGCAAATTTCTCTCTAGTGGAAGCAATGGATGTAATTTTGCAAGAGGATGATGGGGCCCTAACTGTGAGAGATCCATTGGAGGCATGCTTGACGAATTTAGAAGAATTGGATGGTGAGGGGTTAGCTGAATGGATGATGGCATTGGAAGGCTGAGGGTTTTGGTCAAGGGAACCTCAATTCGAGTCTCTTTTCTAGAGAAAAGGGTCAGTCCTCCAGCCAAGCCATCAATAGAGGAACCACCCAAGCTGGAGCTGAAGCCACTCCCAAATCACCTCAGGTATGTATTCCTAGGCCCTGATTTGACCTTACATGTTATTATATCATCTTGTTTGCTAGATGTGTAGGTAGAACAACTTTTATAGGTTCTTAAAGATAACAAGACTTCTATTAGTTGGACCATGGTAGACATAAAGAGTATCAACACATCCTTCTTTATGCATAAGATTCTCCTGGAAGAAGGGCACAAACCTTCCAGAGAATATCAGAGAAGGCTGAACCCTAACATGAAAGAGGTTGTAAAGAAAGAGGTGATCAAATGGTTAGATACGGGAATCATTTTCCCCATCTCTGATAGTAATTGGGTCAGCCATGTCCAATGTGTCCTAAAAGTGGGGGGGGGGGGGAATGACTGTTGTGAAAAATGACAATAATGAGTTGATCTCAACTCGTACAGTCATAAGGTGGCGAATCTGTATGGATTACTGGAAATTAAATACTGCCACCCGAGAGGACCACTTTCCATTGCCCTTCATTGACCTAATGTTAGACAGGCTGGCTGGAAGATCACATTTTTGTTTCTTAGATGGATATTTGGGGTATAATCAGATATCAATAGCCCCCGAAGATAGAGAGATAACATCCTTCACCTGTCCGTATGGCAAAGACATCTTTGACTTTCGGAGAATGCCTTTTGGGCTTTGTAATGCACCAGTGACTTTTCAATAGTGTATGCTAGCCATCTTCACAAATATGGTAGAGGATATTATGGAGGTCTTTATGGACGATTTCTCCATGGTGGGAGATTCATTCAAAGCATGTCTTCACAACTTAAGCAGAGTGCTCTAAAGATGTGTGGAGATAAACTTGGTGTTAAATTGGGAGAAGTGCCATTTTATGGTACAAGAAGGGATAGTCCTGGGACATCGAGTGTCCAGAAAAGGTATTGAGGTCAACCATGCTAAGGTTGACGTGATCGAGAAGTTACCACTACCCACTTCAGTCAAGGCGGTGAGAAGTTTCCTTGGTCATGCCGGGTTCTACCGACATTTCATAAAAGACTTTTCAAAAATTGCTAACCCATTATGCAAACTCCTTGAAAAGGATCAGCCTTTTGTATTTTCTAATGATTGTAGGTTGGCACTTGAGGAACTGAAGAAGAAGTTGATAAATGCACCCATCATTGTTGCTCTTGACTAGGAGCAAACATTTGAGCTCATGTGTGATGCAAGCGACTATGCTATAGGAGCAGTCTTGGGGCAGTGAAAAGATAAGCTGATGCACCAATTTACTACGCAAGTAGAATGTTAAGCGGTGCACATCTCAACTACACAGTGACGGAGAAGGAGATGTTGACAATCGTGTTTGCTTTTGACAAGTTCTGATCATATCTGATTGATTCCAAGGTAATTGTGTATATTGACCATGCAGCTCTGAGGTACCTCATTGAGAAAAAGGAGTAAGCTGCGCCTGATTCGTTGGGTGTTACTATTGCAATAATTTGACCTCAAAATTTGTGACCGTATGGGCACTAAAATTCAAGTTGCTGATCATCTATCACGACTTGAAGGAGCTAAAAAATTAGTCGTGGTCGAAGAGATTTTGGAAACTTTTCCAGACGAGCAACTGCTCGTAGCTAGTCTTGAGGATGCGCGCCATGGTATGCAGATTTTTCAAACTACTTTGCCTGCAGTATTGTTCCCTATGAGCTTTCACCTGTCCAAAAGAAAAATTTCTTTTGTGATTGCCACATGTATTATTGGGATGAACCTCAATTTTTTCGAATATGTGTTGATAACATTATCTGGAGGTGTGTCCCCGAGATAGAACAATCATCAATTTTGTAGGCTCGCCATGCATCACCATATGGAGGACATTTTGGAGGGGTTAGAATAGCTGCAAAAGTGCTAGTGCACAGATTATTTTGGCCAACTGTGTTTAGAGATGCACACCTCTAGGTAAAGGGCTGCAATGAATGCTTGAGAACGGGAAACATTTCCTGTAGCCATGAGATGCCAATGGAACCAATTCAAGAAGTAGATGTGTTTGATGTTTGGGGTATTAACTTCATGGGTCCCTTCGTCATCTCATACGGAAATAAATACATACTTGTGGTAGTGTATTACGTGTCTAAATGGGTGGAAGAGGCAGCCTTTCCCGCCAATGATGCACGAGGGGTGGTCAAATTTTAGAAAAAGTACATATTCACTCGGTTTGGGATACCAAGAGTGATCATCAGTGACAAAGACACTCACTTCTGCAATAGACCTTTCGAGAAATTACTTGCTAAGTATGATGTGCACCACAATGTGGCTACTCCATACCATCGCCGGACCAGTGGGCAAGTTGAACTGTCCAATAGGGAGATTATGAGTGTACTAACGAAGACCGTGAATGCCACTCGAATTGATTGGGCAAAGAAGCTTGATGATGCACTCTGGGCCTATATAATTGCGTTTAAAACACCAATAGGTATGTCACCATACAAGTTGGTATTTGGGAAGGACTTCCACCAAGCTATGGAGCTAGAACATCGTACTTGGTGGGAACTAAAACAATTGAACATGGATCATGAAGCAGCGGGACATAATCGACTGATGGAGCTGCACGAGCTAGAAGAATTTAGGTATCAAGCCTTTGAAATCAAGAGGCTCTACAAGGAACGGAAGAAAATACATGACAAGCACATCATGACAAAGACTTTAAACCCGGTGACATAGTACTATTGTATAATTCACGGTTGAGATTGTTTCCGGGTAAGTTAAAATCTCGATGGTCTGGGCAATTTAGAGTGGTGCAAATGTTTGCAAGTAGAGCTGTTGAGATTGAGTTAGAAGACGAGACAAATAATTCTCCGTCAATGGACAAAGGTTGGAACATTACCTTGGAATAGCTGCAGAAAAAAGGGATACAATGGTGACCAATTTATAAGAACCCAAATACGAGAATGCGGAGTAAGAGCTCAACTACTTACGTCGTGCTACGACGTTAATTAGGCATTGCATGGGAGTAAACCTACGAATTTGTTGTATGTTTAATTTATAACTTCATAAAAAACAATTAGTAGCAGGAACATGCTTTGACTGCAATCCCAGCGTAACCGTGGCCGGATCGCGGTCAAACAACCCCTTTGAACCTTGTCTACCATGGTCCAAGCGTAACCGTAGTAGGACCATGGTCAAACATCCCTCTAAAGTTTTTTACCGCGGTCCCAGCGTAACCGTGGTTGGACTGCGATCAAACACCCCCTCTGAACCTTGTCACCACAGTACAAGCGTAACCACGATAGGACAGTGGCAGCCCAGATCGGGCCCAGGTCAGGTACTATGTCCCGAAAAAGGCAAAGAGGCTCGGCAAGGACTTCCCACAGGCCAATATATAATGAAACCAAGTTCCAGTCTCAGGGGGAAGAGGATGCATTTCATGCTAAGTCCACCAAAACCTATGTCCCTAAGACTGCTGTAGACCGATATGCCCTTCTTTTGGAAAGTGCAGACATGTATGAGGATATTCGACGGAGGGAGATGGAATTCTTATTTGATGAGCCTGAGATGAAAAGTTCGCTGATAGTTCGGGAGTTCTATGTGAATTTCCAGGAACATTTAGGTCGGGAGGTGATTGTGCGAGGTAGAGTGGTGGATGCCTCAATTCGAATAATTCGCCAGGTTTTGTAGCTGCCCTAGTTTAATGGTAACATTAATCATTACCACGACGCCCAAGGGGTCTCTTGGGACACTATGATTGCAACAATATGCGCAGATGGTCAACCAACCTGGATACATGAAAACATTACCCTCCACTCCAAGTCATTCACATATGAGGCCAATTGCTGGTTTACCATCATTTGCAGCCGGTTCTTTCCCACAAGCAACACAACAGATGTTAACCACCTACGGGCTCTACTGGTGTGGTGCTTCGTCACCAAGTGAGACTTTGATGTGGCGCGACTTATTGGTGATGAAATGATCCTTCGATCATCTTTGCAATCTAAGGGATTTTACTTCCCCTCATTGGTGACGAGATTGTGTCTGCTAAAAGGTGTCCCCACCAGTCCTACAGATGGAGCCTTTCCCGCAAAAATTCCATTTAGAACTTCTGGGATCACTGTGGGCAGAGATGCACCCACGACCCTTGTGATTGATAATATGGATGATACCCCAGCACCCATGGCACCTTCCAAGAGATCCTACGATGGATCTGGATCCTCTCGGCGACCCTATACTGTGGCAGGATTCTCTAGATCATAGTCCACCCGGCCCATGTTGAGTTCTATGGAGGAAGAGCTCGAGGACCTTCGCACTTTGGTGGATGGCCCACATGTGCGTATGGATGCTATGTCTCAGCGACAGGCCAGGTCTGAGAATTTCATGATTGCGTGGTTCCGTGCTTTGGGGAGAGCTTATCATGTGGACCCCAGCACTGTCTCCGACTCCGACTGATGCTTAGGGAAGTCTTCGTACCCTTCTACTCTTTAATTGTGATATGACATGGGGACATGCCATTATTTTAAGTGTGGGTTGGGAGACTTACTTTTGTGATGTATTGTAGTGTACATATACATTGAGTATGTTGTAGTTCTGTAGCTGTGTTGCTGTATATAATTGGATGTAATCATCTTACAAGTAACTAACTGGGCCCAAAAAGAGACACTTATCAATGGGTCTCTTGAGGGTCAAAGTCGGATTTAAAAATAAAATAAAACGATACATAAAAAAAGGTAAGGGACTCTTCCTGAGGACGGACCACTTGGACAATACTCTTGAGGGAAGTAGTCCGCTTAGATTTTCTTTATTTTTTTTATTCTTAGGTAGTGTAGTAATTCCCCCTTGGTTTTTCTTTTAACCACGGTTTTTTTCCAAGGGCTTTTCTTGAACCGGGTTAGGTAGATTTTTTCTTTGATATTTTTAGAACTCTGAAGACTCTCTTGGACTAAGATGGGTAAGGGCTGGAATGCAACCTATAATGTACACACATGGTAATAACTAAACGGACTTGAGGGTGCAACGTCTAGGCTCGTTTGTAGACTCGTAAATTATGACTTAATTGTGCACACCTTGTCTTGCTTGAACGCTCATGTGAATATGTTGGCGACCTAATTCGGAATGAGTTACATGCCAAGTGTGTGTGAGGAATTACTTGTATTCTGTGCTTGCATGCGATACCTAGAACTTGTCCGGTGCGTTTGCAAAGTGAAATAGAAAATGTTTGGTCTTAGAGAGGATTGAGGCATTTCTTTGCATGGACGGTCTAATTATGAATTCACCTGTACGTATTACCATAGTTAACCCCTTTAATCTTAAGCCTGATTCTTTGATAACCTTGTAATAACCTATATCCATGTGTTGAATAGCTTGACTGTTTGACCTTTTGCCTCCTAGAAGCACTTGAATTGTTAAAGATCATGTAAAAGTCAAAGTGTGGGGTGATAAGGGAGTAGAATAAGGAAAACAGGAAAATACTTGAATGGTGCAATGGTTGTTAAAAAAATATGTATTGAAATATAAAAGAAGGACCTTGTAAATATGTGGTCCTAAAATAGTGAATAGCAAGAGAAAGCCAGCTGCACCCAGGAAAGTGGGGGTAGCTTATGAAGCAAGTGTGGAAGAATAACTAGGTTGGACATGGGAATCAAAACAAAGGAAAATATATTAAAAGTGCTTAGGGAGGTTAGTCACTATATCCAAATATATCCTACCCATCCTTTAGCCTACATTACAACCAAATAAGACCTCTTGATCTTAGACTTAAACAACTCGATTAGTAGAGTATTACACTAAGGGCAAGCTTATGGTGTATTTGTGTGGCATATGAATGTTCTTTGCTGAGAGTGAGTGAATTCTTTCCATCTATAGTTCCTTTTTCATAGATTTTATATGTGTGGAACTTATCTCATAAATGTGATGTGAGGGCATGTGACTCGGGAAGAAAAAGCAAGTTTTTACCTCTATTTAGAGTAGCTAGAGTAAGCACGTGTGTGGCATGATATTAGAGTCTTCATTTGAGGTGTGTCTGTTGTACTACTTAAGTTGTTCTTTCATAATGGCTGGTGTGACATAAACTGGGTAATGCATCGAACGATTAGTCCTAGAAGTTTAGTTCAACTTGCTCGAGGACGAGCAAAGCTTTAAGTGTGGGGTGTTAATAATAGGTGAATTGAACTATGATGAAGCCCTAAAAGAACCACTTTCATGTAGAGTTTTTATGGTAAAAATGATAACAAAATGCACTTATTAGTGCTTTTTATGTTTTGCATGTTACATACCATAAAACAAGGCTATGGAGCACTTTTGGGATCAACTATGGAGGAAAAAGAGGCCAATCGCACAATATCCGCCAAGTGCACCATGTGAAATGCACAAACAAAAACAGAAGATGAACTGTCGCGGCTCGGCGTAACCGCGGTCGGACTACAACGAGAAGCTATTGCAGTTTCAGAGAGGTCATTTGGCTGCGGTCCTAGCATAACAACTGTAGGACCATGGCAGACGGCAAAACGTTGAGGGACTAAAATGTAAATTATGAAATTCTTAGCCGGAAACCCTATTTAAACACTAGAACTCGCCCAAGGGAGGCATGTAATATTTTTAAAGAGTACTTTGGCAAGAAAAACAAGTGTGAGAGATCACCCAAAACATCATTACTCTTATTCTTCTTTAATTTTCTTACAATTTATGATTATGAATCTTTTAGTATTTTATTCCCCCATTGTCATGAATAGCTAAGAACCTTAATCTAAGGTTTTGGAAGAACCTGTTGGGAATAACTTGGTTGTTTTATTAATATAATTGGATTTGGTTGTTAATCTCTAATTGTTCATCTATGTTTTGATTATGGATTAGTTGAAAGGGCCATCAATTATCTGTTCATATTTATTATGTATCTTCTTGAGAGAGAGTGCATATTTAGGTGATTGTAGGAACAACATCACTCCCGAAGTATAAAAGAGAGTAATAACCGAGGGTTTAGGGATTGGATTAGAGATAACGAAACCCCGAGTGCAATCTAAGTGAACCGTATTGTGAAATTAGCTAGTGTAGCTTAAGAGAGTGCATCTAGTAAATTATTATAATTACTTGAGAAAGAATTATGATAGATTGAGAGTTCATGATTGTTAGAGACAACTAAATCGTAGTTATAAGACATATACAACCAAGAAAATTACCAACGGGGGAAACCATTTCAGTAGACCTTATTTCTACTGTTTACACATCAAGTTTAGTTAATTTTTAGTTATTAATTACTTTCAGCCTTTAGTTGTTAGAAAATCAACCATTGTGAATCAGAAAGTTTGGAAAAATAGATTGTGTGAATTTAGTGAATCTGACAGTAGTAATTGATAGGTTAATTCTCTGTGGTTCGACTCTGGGCTATAATACCCGGATTATATTTGCAACACCCACAGAGTCTTTTGTGAGACTCAGTTGAGCGTGATCATGATTGCAAAAGGATAATATGTTTGGCGTTCTCGAGGCTGGGAGATCCTTTTTCTACCCAAACACTTTATACCCTTTGTCACCCCTTTGAGCTTGTATTTTTTCTTTGACCACCCTTTTTTGGAATCAAGTTTAAAGTTAAAAGCCCAACAAAATATGAAAACAAAAAATGATGAAAAGAAAGAAGAGTCCATGCCCCAAGAGTAAAACAGGGGCAATTCCTAGAAAGTTCAAGTGAAAAAAAAAAGAAAAGAAGAAAAGAACAGTCAAAGGTCCATGCCCCCAGAGAATAGAAGCTGGGGCAATTTGTTTTGAAAGAAAAAAAGAGAGAAAAGAAAAAAAAATAGAAAGAAAGATGAATTATAGTTAGGTTAGATGTTTGAACTATGTTAGACCTGATTCCTTAAGAAATGATATGTAGGCAGCCTCACAGTTCGGTCCAACCAAATAAGAATTCAAGAAAGAATTCCCAAAAAGCAAAAAACCCTAGTATCTGAAACTGGGGCAAAATTTTTATTTCACTTTTGAAAGAGTCGATTCCAAAAGTCGTAAGCCTACAACCCCTCACTTTGAGTCAACTTTGAGCCGTCATGCCTACCCTTTATTCTTACCCATATCAATAACCTTCCAAATAAAGACCTCATGATCAACCTTCAAGAATGCCAAGAAAAGCAAGCAATGAGCAGCGATTGTCACGCGACATAGAATACTGTCATGTTGCTTGCAAGAAAAGAAGGGGAAAGAAAATGAAAAAGAAAAAAAGACAAAAAAGAAAAGAAAAATGAGAGAGATTTGTTTGTGAAAACCCTCACGAACATTGTAAGATGACGGTAAGCAGAGATGAAAAAATGAGAGAGACTTGTTGGTGAAGACCCCTCGGGGCACTACTTGTCGAAAGTAAGTCGTGAAGCTGATGCAAAGGATTGGCATGAACAAGCCCGACTTCAAAGGTCATAACAATGGTAAAAGGGAAGATTTGATTAGTTGGATAGCTCAGGCCGTTAAGTCCAAAATGCTTGTCAAGATCATTAAAGCTAGTTATTGAAAAAAAAACAATTATTACTCTTCCTTTTATCCTTCCGACAGGGGGCATTACTTGTTAATATTCGTTTCTTTGCATCATTGTGTCTTTCACATTGAGTCCATCATTGTCAAAACAAGCAAGAAAATATTTCAAAATCTACTACCAGTTTTTCAGTTGTATCAGATAAATTTGACCAGTAATCAGTTGTTACTATCAACGTGCCTTGAGGATTCATATAAATTCTCCCCCAAAAGACTCTTGTCAGCCTACTTGGCGCAAGCAAAGATAACTGGTGATTCTCCCAGACAGACAAATTACACAAAAGTAGGAAGTCATTCAAGATATAAGAAAATGTCAACCGAGCAAAGATATCCAGTCGGGATAAGGCTGTTTGAGCTGCAAATACAAAGGGTACTGGGTTCGAAACAATCAGGTTTGATGCAGAGCAAAAGTCTCTTGAGACCGACTTAAGCTAATTGAGAACAAATCCAAGTCGCTCAAGATCAAGCTCACAAATCGACCACCACTTTTTAAAACTAACAAAGTTTTCTTTGTTTGAAATAGGAACAAAGCAATGCAGGGAAAGTGGTTTAAGAAAGAAAAAAAACAAGGGGAAAAATAGGAAAAAAACAACAAACAAAAAAAAAGGAAGAAAAAGAAAAGAAGAGAAGAGCTGACAAAGGGAAGTTTCTCAAATCTTCACTTTCATTAATCTTGCTATTATGCATAAAATCTTGCCATTGATCTTCATATTTTTTCCTCCTTGGATAAAAGTCCTAGTCTGATAGATTTTTCTCACAATCAAAATCTTAGTCAGATGGATGTTTCTCCTAAGATGGAATACCTAGTCTGATGAAGCTTCTCCTAGAATAAACGTCTTAGTATGATAAATCTTTCTTCTAAGATAGAAGACCTAGTCTGATGAATTTTCTCCTAGGATAGAAATCTTAGTCTGATGAATTTTTCTCCTAACATAAAAAAAGAGACCTAGTTTGATGAACTTTCTCCGGACCTAGTCTGATGAACTTGCTCCTAGGATCAAAATCTTAGTCTGATAAAATTTTCTTCTAAGATAGAAAACCTAGTCTAATGAACTTTCTTCTAGGATAGAAATCTTAGTCTGATGAATCTTTCTCCTAAGATAACAAAAATGGACCTAGTTTGATAAATTTTCTCCTAGGATCAAAATCTTAGTCGGATGAATATTTTTCCAAAGATAGAAGATCTAGTCTGATGAACTTTCTCCTAGGATCAAAATCTTAGTCTGATGAGTGTTTCTCCTAAGATAAAAGACCTAGTCTGATGAACTTTCTCCTAGGATAGAAATCTTAGTCTGGTGAATTTTTCTCCTAAGATAACAAAAAAAAGACCTAGTCTGATGAACTTTCTCCTAGGATCAAAATCTTAGTTTGATGAATCTTTCTCCTATGATAGGAAACCTAGTCTAATGAATTTTCTCCTAGGATAATTTGAAAAAAAAAAGGAATGTCTAAAAAAGTCATTTGTTCATGCCTTTAGAAAAATAAAAAGGTTGCTTTTTCAAAAAAAAAAAAAGAAAAAAAATCCTTCTTGGTTCATTTTAGCATAAGTATACAATTTAGCAGTCTTATTTTTCCGACATTAGGGCTCCAATCCCTGGGTTTGCCATTTTAGACTAGGACCTTCATTCCCTAGTTGTCTTTTGCCAACATTAGGGCTCCAATCCCTGAGTTGTGCCCTTTTAGACATAGGACCTTCATTCCCTAGTCGACTTTTGCTAACATTAGGGCTCCAATCCCCTAGTTGAGCTTTTTAGACATAGGGCCTCCATTTCCTAGTCGCCTTTTGCCAACATTAGGGCTCCAATCCCTAAGTTGAGCCTTTTTAGACATAGGGCCTCCACTCCATAGTCGTCTTTTGCCAACTTTAGGACTCCAATCCCCGAGTTGAGCCTTTTTAGACATAGGGCCTCCATTCCCTAGTTGCTTTTTTGCCAACATTAGGGCTCACGTCCCTGAGTAGAGCTTTTTAGACATAGGGCCTCCATTCCCTAGTCACCTTTTCACCAACATCAGGGCTCCAATACCTGAGTTGACATTTTTAGATAAAGGGCTCCATCCCCTGATCTTTTCGCTTCTAGATAGATGCAATCCTTATTTTGTTCGTTTAATAAAAATAAGAAAAATATAGTTTAGATTTTTGTTCCAAATAACTTACAAAAATTTTCTAGTAAAATTACGACAGAAAAATTTCGTTCGTTTGTTTGTTTTTGGTGTCTGAGTAGGGTTGACCTCGAGGTACAAGATCCGAGATGACCAAAAGAGTGAGTCTCAATCCAAAATAAAGAAAAGAAGAAAAAGAGCAAAAGAAATGAACTCAAAATGCTGAAGTGGAGGAGGATGCAGACTGCTCGAGATATGATTAAAGCCACAAGCTTCGCATACCACGACTTGATCTAAAGCTGAAGAGAGAACCAACACCTACAACCGAAACAAGATTCAGATCGAGTTTGCAGCAAGAACCAGCCAAGACTCAAGGTTAAGCTTCAGAAGACTCATAGATAGGATTCTTGTAACTCGTAGGTGATTGGAAAAAGTCAATCGGATGTTGACTGATGAGTTAGAAAGCTCGGAATGGATTTCTGATGATGCGACTAGTTTCAGGGGATGATTTATGACTTAGGAGAGCAATCGGAATCGAATTCGGAGGTCCGGTGTAGAGGCTTGAATTGGCTAAGGTTGAATTTTGGAAAATTCCGAACGATAGGTGAGATTTTGATCTGGGGCTCGGAATGAAATTCGAAGAGTTGCAGTAGCTCCGTTAGGTAATTTTGGATATGCGTGCAAAATTTCATGTCATTCGAAGGTGATTAGGTCGGATTTTAGATCAAATGTTGGTTTTGGAAGTTTTTATGAAAATTAGGCTTGAATCCATGAGAAATTGGTGATTTTGATGTTTATGATGATGTTTTAATGTTGCGAGCAAGTTTGAACGAAGTAATGTGATGTATTTGTGCTTTTGGTTGAGGTGGGGCCTGGGGATATTTTCGGGAGGTTAAACTGGAAAATTTTTAAGTTATAACAGGTCTGTGATTTTTGGCTTCTAGTATTTTCGCATATGCGAAAATAGGATTGCAGAAGCGGTTTTGTAGATGCGACCATTTGAACGCAGAAGCGACCTAGGGAGGCTAGGAATGGCTCTGCAGAAGCGAGACTTGGCCGGTGAGGGATTTCCGCAGAAGCAGACAATGAGCCACAGGAGCGGTCTCGCAGGTGCGATATTTGGGCCGCAGAAGCGGTCCTGGCCCTTAAGGAAAGAGTCGCAGAAGCGACACAAATTCCAGAAGCGGACTCGCCTAAGCAAGTATATTTATGCAGAAGCGAAAATCGTCAGTGAATTAAAGAAACAGTGTATTGAATTTCAGAGTTCAAAACACACACTTTTAACTTTAGGGAGAGGCGAATTGCGAGGGTTTTCAAGGAGAAACAGTGGAAAATCATCAGGTAAGGATTCCTAAACCCAACTAATGTTTTTCTAACGCAAAAAAATAGATTAAACACCCCAAAAACTGAGGATTTAAGTGAAAAACATGGTGGTTAGGGCTTGAAAATTTAGGAAGATAAAAGTGGAGGTTGAGGGGTCAAATAGACTCCATTTTCGATAAAATTTATATGCACGGACTCGTGGCGAGACGAGGAATCCGTCGGTATGATTTTTGGAAATTTTTGAGAAATGGACCTGGGGCTCGGGTTTTACCAACTTGGTGCATTATTGCGTTATTCAAGTAAATTTTATTGGGTTATGTTTCTTTGACCCATATTGATGTAATTGTTGTGGTTTTGACTAGATTCTACGCATGAGGCGGCAAATTCAAAGGGAAAAGGTATCGCGGACGAGTGCACGACCGGCTAGAGGTAATTAGTTAGTGTATATGGTATCCTAAGGGTTTGAAATCCCGGCTTAGCACATTGTGATGCTATTAGGGCGTGGCTCGCACCCCATGGTAGGTGCGGGATTGGTTATGACTGGGGATTGAGACTTGGTCCATCCCGAATATGAACAATATTATATTGGCGGTTGAAACGCACACTGTGTTAAATATATTTGTGGGCTATAAGCCATGTTTGGGGTCATGTGCCGACCTGTAGTATCCTTAGGGTATAGAAATCTATGTGATAGCTTGATTTGTAAAATCATTGATCTCAGTCCTGGTTTGAAACCACTATTTTGAAATGCTAAGTCACCTGTTCTTGGAAAAATTAAATAAAATTAAAGTAATTTTCATTGTTAATGAACTGGAACCTGGAAATAAATAAATCGAACTGTTGTGTGACTCATATTAATGTTGTGGACTGAGGATGGATCGGGCTGCACGCCGCAACAGATGATAAGAATATTGCGCTTGAGCTGAAGGAGCCCCTCTAAAGTCTATACATACCCCTAGTGAGCGCCATCGATGTTAAACGGATTGGGCTACGCGCCGTAGCGGTCATGTGCATTGCATTGCATTCTTGTTTGTAAATTTCCTATGATATTTATGACTTGCTGTTGTTGTTAGTTTGTGGTAGATATCAGGCCGTAGTTTTAGCTTTGCTCTGCGGTATTCTGTGGATTTTCTACTTTCAGCTATTTTATATACTTTTTGCTCACTGAGTACTTAGTACTTACCCCTACTCCCTGCACCTTTGTATGCAGATTCAGGCACACAGAAGGATTAGATGAGCATTCCAGCGTATTTCAGAGTATATTCGAGTTGCTGAGGTAGCTGCTGGCGTTCGTAGGACCTAGCTTCTCTCTTCATTTCGGTTTATTTCTATATACTTCCATACTTGAGTATTTTGTTCAGTATTCCTATTACTATTCAGTTTTTGCTTAGAGACTCTAGACTCATGACCCTAGATCTTTGGGAGTGTTATTTTCGATATTCGCACTTCTCAGTATTTGATTCTACTATTATTATTTGAGTAGTATTATTGACTCTTATTTTCTTTTTGAAATTTGTCCTTTTTGCGGCTGATCTTTAAATGTGAAAACAGTTATTGGTCTGGCTTGCCTAGCCTTAGGGTTGGGCGCCATCACGACCGGGTTTGGGCCTTGAAAATTAGACTTTTTATTCTAACCGTAAAAGTAGACTTAGGGTGTATTTTAAAAAATGTGATGAATATGGCCTTAGAGAAAGAAAGGTTCCTAAACCTTGCCCCACTAGATTGAATTATACGTAGGAACGTTTAGTAGTTGGTTACGAATATATGAACCCAATTAATGCAATATTCAATGCTCGGGTTGGGGGTGTGGATGATGATGATGAGCGGAGACTACAGCCTCCGATATTCAGCGGTGTTTAGGGCGAGGATGCCCAGGGCTTTTTGGATAAGTGCCAGCGTATGCTTCGTACTGCGGGTATTCTGGAGTCTAGCGGTGTTGCTTTCACTATCTTCCAGTTCACAGGACCAGCATTTCATTAATGGGAGGATTTTGAGAGGCGTAGGCCTATTGGGGCAGCGCCCCTCACTTGGCAGCCATTCTCCACTGTATTTCTGGTGAAGTATGTGCCTCAGTCTCCGAGGGAGGAGCTGCATCGTTAGTTCTAGTGGTTGAAACAGGGTGATATGTCAATGAGTCGGTATGAGTTGAGGTTTACACAGCTAGCTCGGCATGCCATGTGGATGATTCCGATAGATCGTGAGAGGATCAGGAGATTTGTGGATGGTCTCAACTATCATATCCATATATTGATGACTAGAGAGAGGGCTTCAGCAATTACCTTTGAGGAGGTGGTTGATGCGGCTCGTTAGATTGAGACAGACCGCCGTTGAGAGTGTGAGGAAAGCGAGGCTAGGAGGCCTCGTGGTACAGGTAGTTACAGTGGTGCTCTGTCTAGGGGTCAGTCTTAACACAATAGAGGTCGTTCCTTCAGATCTCTTCAGTCAGGCCGTGCAAAGTCTAGTGGAGCTTCGTTAGACCGTGGTCATTAGGGTCATCAAGGCCAGCAGGGTCGTCAGCAGAGCCAGCCCGCACTGAGCGCCCTTCCAGCTCAGAGCTCTGCTCCTGCTCCTTCAGCTCAGTGTTCATCTACAGCGAGGGGTTCTCAGTTGTCCTTTTTTCCAGCTTCAGGCCATTGCTTTGAGTGTGGTGTATTTGGCCATATCAGGAGGGAGTGTCCCCAGTAGCTTCGTAAGCGGTCTCAGTAGAGGGACCAACCCTCGTCTTCTGCTCATGTTTCTTCAGCACCAGGTCAGTTAGATAGGAGTGGTGGTCAGGTAGCCAGAGGTCGCCCTAAGGGCGAGGATCGTACTAGCGGAGGTCAGGCTCGTTTTTATGCTCTTCCGGATAGGAGAGACGCTAATGCATCAGATGCAGTCATCACATGTATTATCTCATTCTGCCACATGGATGCGTCTGTCTTATTTGATCCCGGATCCACCTATTCCTATGTTTCTTCATATTTTGCGCATCATTTGGGTATGACCCGTGGTATTCTTGCCTTGCCCGTGCATGTGTCTACCCCGATGGGTGATACAGTTATTGTAGATCAGGTATACCGATCCTGTCTTGTTACTATTGGGGATCTGGAGACCCGAGTTGACTTATTATTATTTCGCATGGTGGATTTCGACGTGATTCTAGGCATGGATTTGTTATCTATCTCCTTACCATGCGATTCTGGACTGTCATGTCAAGACAGTCACATTAGTTATTCCATGTAATTCGAGGATCGAGTGGCGTGGCATGACTGATTATGTATCCGATAGGGTGATTTCCTTTTTGAAAGCCCAACGAATGATTGGGAAGGGTTGTCTATCTTATTTGACTTTCATTAGAGATGTTGAGGGTGAGACACCCAGTCTTGATTCGGTCTCCATTGTGAGGGATTTCCAACCTTCTATGAAATCCATCCTGAAATAAAAGTAATAAGGATTATATAAATAAATTAATATCAAAGTGAAAATAGTCTTAAAGTTATGATCTTACATATTGTTCCGATTCACGTGTCTCAATCCATCCTTCTCTTGAACCGTCTTTCTTCCTTTTCTTATGTGTCTCCGCAAAGACCTCAGCATCAGACACTGGTCGCCCTTTTAATATTTCCTGCAATAAAAAATGTAATATTTTCCTATAATGTACATAATAAAGTTATAAGAAAAAAAAAGGTAGAAAAAGAGAAGACATTACATTTGTTGTTCACATTATAACATGTACTCCTATTATCTATCTTTCCAAACTAGTGTTACTGACGACTTTCTTTCACTTGATTGCTAATAATTAGCTCGGTTCGTAATGAACAACACCTAATCGTCGACCTGTTGCACTCTACAAATCATTCCTTTCACAAAAAGAACGACGGGAATAGAACGAGAAGATGCAAATCGCTGAAAAACTCAACCAAAGCACAACATAACCGAAAAATGATAAACGGGGCAGTAGAGCATACCAAATCGCTGAAAAATGATAACTAACTCAAGTGCTAGTAAAATTGGGTTCTAAATTTAGTATTTATGCACATTCAGTAAGAAACTTAACACATAGATCACAAAGCATGGCCAACCAGATCTATAATATTTTAAGGCACTTTACACAAGCAAATGCATGGATCTAGTATTTGAACTTTATGCATTCTAAATTATAGGATAATGACCTTAAGTGCTACTAAAACTGTGTGCTGAATTTAATATTTGTACATACATATTTAATTTTTTAAAATTTATAGAGTCTGGGCGAAATCTATTAGATTTGGCAATGCAGATCTGTGAAAATTTCAAAATCCAAATGCAGATCCAAGTAACACTAAAAATGTAAAACGAAGAACAGAGCAAAAAAAATACATGAGCAGCAACAAGGCCACTAATGTGAGCCATATCACAAAGCAAAAGGGCCCCACATTTATCAGCAATTTCTTTAAATCTCTTATAATCCCAATCTCTAGGATAAGCACTACCTCCATAAATAATCAATTTAGGCCTAAAATCCAAAGCCTTCTCTTCCAACCTATCATAATCAATATATCCATTTGTTGAATTCACCTTATAAGGCAAATTCTCAAAATAAATCGAAGTAGCAGAAATTTTCTTCCCGCCAGAAGTATAATAACCATCAGTTCATTTAAGACAAAAGGAAAAAAAATGTTAATATCAGATTACACCATAAGGTAAACAACCCCTCACAAAAAGGAACTCTATAATTACCAATTCAAACTTTACTATAGCAAGACAATGTTGATATTAACAAAGCTCAAAATGAAGAAAAGGGTTACCGGTAAATGGTAAAGTTTTTTGCCAAATTTGAGATGGTAATAACAACATCACAATTGAAAATTTCACTTCATTTCACAACATGAAACTTATAGGTCTGCTAAACACAACATGAATGAACAAGTCAAGGATAAGTATTAAAACTGCCAAAGAGAAAGCTTTGGAAGCTACAGGCAAAGTTGGAGCAAATATGAGACATGTTCTTTCTCCAACATGTCGTAACATAATTCCAATACCTACCTGCTTGGCCAACATCGCAATATATACTTAAAAATTAGCATATTTTTCCAACGCCCTAAAGGGATGTGTCATTAGTAAACTAGAGCTGATAAATGCACATATAGTGATTCCTCCTCTTTAAATGAATTCAATAAACTTGCTTTAAAGTTGCTCAAGCATGTGATCTTGTTCTCTCTTAATCTCATTCTTCCCACAATAATTGACAAACTCCTAATTATACTCTGTTTTAATGATGTGCAGCTTCCACCATATGCTTTCTAACTACAATTTTCTCAAATACTTGGCATTTCTTTGTGCCATCGTAGCTTCTCCAACCTTTATTTAGATAAGTTCATGGAAATCAAACCTTCAGGCAATTAACTCAAGAGAAAATAAGACATTTTCCAAGGTAATATTAGAACCTGATGGATTTATCATGAGATTAATCATATTCGCGTCGGAGTGCAGCGAACCAATTGAATACGCAAACATGAACAACTCCAAGAGTTTTCCGACATGGAACAATCAACTATATCTCTAGTATATAGTATCTAAGACATGGAAAACAGACTTGAAGGTGGAAATCGATACAATATCAGTTCGACTATTCAAACAGATTTCAACAAAAACCGACTCACATATACCTTTCTTTTAGATCTCGATTTCAATACGATATATGAGATACTAGTCACAACCATAAATGAAATCACCACTGACTCCTAATCCGGATAACAAACAGATTTCTAAGAGATGAGAGAGTTATGCGTGAAATTATTTACTCCTACTATATACCTGAGCATTGGCCTCGGAAATCGAACCAGTGTTTCAGGAATCTGAACAAGCTTTCTGGTACCTCTCAATTGTTGCTTTCATACTGCACCATTGAAATGTTAGAATCAAGCGAAGCTACAAGTTACAGATTATAATAATGTTCAGCGAAAGGTTTTGCTAACTGAAGAAAGAGAGAGAAGCTCCGCCTAATTCAGCGGAGAATGGTGAACTTACCGGAGTGGAGTGACGGCGGCAGCAGTGGTTGAGAGTAGGTTAGGCGGTGAGAGAGGAAACTGACATTAAAAAAAAGGAGCGAAATAAAACATAGAGTTGTAGTTATTTTATTTTTCCGACTACTCTAGTCGGAAACTTCTATTTTATTTTGCTCAAATTTGGTTAACTTATTTTTTATTTTAATCAAAATTTTAGTGAAAATTACGAGCATGAAATTTGTGCAATTATTTACTTTTCCGACTATTGTAGTCGAAAATTTCTTCTTATTTTAAGAAAAAATAAAAAATAATTTTTACACGTTATGACTACTGTAGTCGGACGATTGGTCAAAACTTTTATTGACTTTGTCCCGATTATAGTGGTCGAAAAAACTAATTCGCGGGATTTTGCGCCAAATTTTACGACTACCACAGTCGAAAAGGCAGTCGCCTACAAATTAAAAAAAATTAAATTTTTTTTTTATACTTTTTCGACTACTGTAGTCAGAAAATTACGACTACTATTTTGTAGTCAGAAACTGTAGTCGGAAAATAACATTTTTTTGGTAGTGAGAGTTAGATTTGATAGAGGTAGTGAATTTATTTTGTTGAATGATTATTGTGAGAAAGAAGGCATAATTCACGAGATAACTCCGACATACTCTCCACAATCAAATGGTGTAACGGAAAGAAAAAATAGAAACTTAAAGGAAATGATGAATAACATGCTTGTTAGTTCTGGTGCCCCGGATAATCTTTGATGTGAAGCCATTTTATCTACTTGTCATTTACAAAATATAATTCCCTATAAGAAAACGGGTAAAACTCCTTATGAGTTGTGGAAAGGGCATTCCCCTAATTTGAAATATTTGAAAGTGTGGGGATGCCTTGCTAAAGTTATGTTACTTGATCCCAAGAAAAGAAAAATAGGATCTAAGACTTCTGATTGTATGTTTATTGGGTATGCTGAAAGTAGTGCATCATATAGATTTTTAGTAGTCAAACGTGATGTGCTTGAATAAAATACTATTGTTGAAACGAAAAAAGCTGAATTTTTTGACAATATTTTTTCTTTAAAATTTGAGAAAAATTCTAATACTCCAATTATTCCAATTGATAATATTTTACATGTTCCAATTGTCACACTTACTTTCGGCGCTACCGCACCCCGCAAAGGGCGTGAGTAGAGAGAGTTTTTCCAATTAAAGGACAATCAAAATGGGATTCATTTATTAAAAGATTCAGAGTCGCCACTTGGGAGATTTATGGTGTCCCAAGTCACCGATTTGAATCCCGAGTTGAGGAAAGGATTGACTCTATTTAACAGTCCGCAAACTAGTAATCCGGATAAGAATTTTGTTAACCCGGGAGAATCTATTAGGCATTTCCGAGTTCCGTGGTTCTAGCACGGTCGCTCAACTGTCATATTTGGCTTGATTATCTGATTTTTAACAAATATGAACTAATGTGCAAATTTTATATCTTTGACCACTTTTATTACTATTATTAATATTATTTTTAATAAAGGATTGCAACGTTGTGAAAACGTATCTCGAACCACGTCACATCAATGTACCCGTGGTTGTCAACATATTTCGACCCCGTTGAGATTTGAATTTGGGTCACATAAATGTGCACCCGAATTTAGGGAGATAAAATTATTAAAGACGTACCTAAAGATATTAACGCCTTATTATTTTTAGGAAGCCGTGAAAATTCGCTAAAACGACCAATCCTAGATTTTTAAATATTTTATTTTAAGGAAAATGAGAGCCCCGTATTTTTACATTGATATGGCGAGACGCGCCTCCTTTATTTTAAAAAAAATCTTAAAATGACTACATTTCTATTTATTTTTTAAATAAATAAATAAAAATCTTAATTAATTAATAGACTAAAAATATGCAATACATCCAATTAATTTATGGTAAGTATTAATAAAACAGAACATAAATAAATAAAAATTATTTTTTTCGATTTTTTCTTTATTTAATAAATAAATACGAAAACTCTTAACTTGTATTGAAAGAAATTGATTAAAAAAAATGAAAAGACTTGTTTTGTAATATATTAAAAAAACTAATAGAATTATTTAAAAAAATAACTAAATTCATCTTTAAAACAAACTTAAAATATTACAATTTTATTTATTAAACTTATTTTTTTTGTACAATAAAAGATAAAATCTTAATTGATTACATACTCAAATTGTGATATTGTTTGCTATATTAAAATAACTGTTTAATAAAAATAGACATGGCTAAAATCTAAATAAAAATAAAATAGAAAATTGACAAATAATATTTATACAAATTAAACCAATTATTTTACAACTAATTTAAACACGTATTTTAATTGACTTAAACCAATGAAATTAACTATTTACAAATATTTAAAGGAACAATAATTTTCCTTAATTACTTATACTTATTTAAAGGAAAATAGTATTATTTATTCAAATCGGACCTAAATGCCTAATTTTACGCCACATAATTAAAATTCATATTTTTATTAAGCTAGCTACATATTTGCAATTTTAGCTTATTAAAAATAATATTAAAATATTAGCTACTAAACTAACCAGTTTTTATTTAACTAAAGAAATGACTTATTTCTTTTTAATTACTCAATAACTTGAATAATAATAACATGTTTATACTTATACTATTTAATAACAATATTGAAGTGAATTATTAATATTACAAAAAATCTAATAGTTGTGATAAAGTTCACACAATTCAGATCATCAACAATTTCAATTCAAATTACTGTTTCAAGATATTAGTAAGAAGAAACAAATTCTAAACAATTGCCAATATCTAGTCTATTATTGATACAAAACTTAATATGTAAAAATAATAACAGAAGTTTCATCCCAACCAACTTCAACTTTCATATCACACCCATACTGAAATTATACAGTAAATGCTTTTCAAGGAGTGTACCTGAACAGCAAGAGGAGAGGCAAATAATCAGTACGAGCAGTAATTTCAGCAGTGCAACAATAACAACCAGCAACTCCCAGTAACAGATTTTAAAACCAGTTAAAACTTTCCAATAGCAACAAAAATCAGCACCAAAACAGGTAACTAAAACAGCTCCCAATTCTCACTGTTTTTAGTGTTCAAAACCTCTCAAGTGTGTATGTTCTACTCTTTTTCAGTGTGTAAAAAAATTGTCCGTGTATCTCCCTCTTATATCTATAAAAAATAGCATCAGTCCTCTTTTTAATTAGTGCCTTTAATTGATGTTCAATTCCAGCCCCCTAAAGTCCAAGTAGACCCCCTTTTTTTTCGACCCTAAAATTATCTACCCTTTAATTAACAATAAAATATACCCCTACTCAATTATTAACCTTAACAGTAGCCCCCTAACTAATTGACTGCTAAACACATGAAACTAATTCTCTAATCATCAATATTAGGATAACTCAGTAGTCAAGTTCATATCAAACAAACATAGGGATTCAATTCATGAGACTCACATTAGGTCAAGTATCATCAAAACAGAGGTGACAGATTCATGAAACACACTAACACAATTCTGACCTAAACAAAAATGTATGAACATTGTAATATACTGAACTCAAACAACTGAAAATAGTAGACAATGGGGAGAAAAAGCCAAAGACAATTTAAAACAAAATTCACAGCACACAATTTACTGAAACGAACATAGTTTGTACAAAACATATTGATACCACCTATACGAAACGAAGGTATCAACATAATCAGAAACTAGAGGTTCTTCTCCATGAAAATCTATACACCACCATAGAAAACAGCAACCTTGATATCGGGCAAATATGTGCTGAACCTTTCGAAATCATGACAGATCTGATAAGCTAATTCCCTTGTATGACATAGAACCAAGGCATATCGGGTGTCTTCTCAACTGATTTCCCAGCAAAACCGCAGGGGACAAGCATCTTCACAGCTGAAAATCACCCAATTCATCTTCACGGATCTGATTTTTACATCGTTGCAGAAAGTTTCGGTAACTTTAATTGTATTGACTTAAACAGGAGTATGGTTAATGAATTGTCACTTGACCGGTGGTGAGTTTGGAGTTAATCTCACCTAAAGGCAGAAAAACTGAAAACGAAAATTCTCACTTTGAACCTCCAGTGGGGTCCGCTTCACCGCGAAGGTACCCGTGATGGTCAACTGCGCCGGCAAGGCCACGACACTGAACGAGAGAAGCAGTGGCTGAGGAGGGGAAATGAGTGAAGGCCGCCGCTCGGCGAGCCGCCACTTTCAACGAAGTAGCCATGGCTTTGTTTGTTCTGAGATCGAAAAGTGGTTGTTTGGTGTTGGCGTGAGAAGCGGCGGCTGTGTGGCTATTTCATCGGCGGCTGTGTGGCTGTTTCGTCGGCGGTTGTGAGGGAGATGGTGAGAAGTGAAAGAGGCGGCAGTTCAGGGTTGAAGAGGGGCTGGCGGCTGGTGAGAGAATGGGAGAAGAAGAAGAGAATAATTTAGGGTTTTGGGGAGAAAAATGACCCAGGTTTTGGGTCTTGGGGGGTGTTTGGTATATTAGAAATGCAGAAATTAATCTCAACCGTTGGATTATTATATTCAACGGCCAAGATTAATAGGGTGATGGGTAGGTTAGGAGATTGGGTTTGGGTAATGGGTTGAACCGGATTTTTGGGGTGTTTTTTTTTTGACTGGGTCTGCCGAATTTCGTTGGGCTTTTGGCATTTTTGGCCCAATTTTTATTTCCTCCCAAATTATACACTAAATTACCTAAAAACAAACCAAATTAACATTAAAAAAAATTAATCATAATTATATATTAAATTACAAGATTGGGATATTAAGACTAATAATCCTAATTTAAATTATACACTAAAATCAAATTAAACTCCAAATTACCTAATCAAATTCAACAATTAAACTTATGAACACATGAAATCAATTTTCAATCAAATTCTACAATTAATTTCATGAACAAACACATAATCAACAATATACAAGAATCAAAGTCCAATTAAACTCAAAAACAAACTTAATAGAACTCAATAATTAATTGAACTACAAATTAAATCTAACAACACTACAATCAAAATAAACATCCAAGTGATTAACTACACATTCTTATGTTAAAAACTTAAACAAAATAAATAAATAATTTTCATGAATAATCTGGAATCATGATGAACAACAAATCAAGAAGATAATCCAACCAACATACAACAATTTCGGATATGAAAATACTAACAAAATATGGACAAGAACAAAAATTAAAATCGACTAACAGGATCGAAACAGCGATGAACTCAAACGAAAACAAATCTGCCCGGATTTTCTTAAACCAAAAACAACTTGAATTTACCCGTAATTTCAACGACGACATCGACGAATCCACGGCCAACTCAACAACGATCATGCATATACATGTAGATATATAAGATATACCCAATATATGCATATATACATATAAACCTAAAATACATATATACTCGTGTATATACGTATATATGTATCTAGGTATATATAATCATGAGACCAGCTTCAATATATATATATATATATATATATATATATATATATACAAAAAGATAAAGAAAAACAAAATAAGGAAAAAGAAAACGAGGGAAAGAAAAACAAAATAAGGAAAAAGAAAACGAGGGGGGGGACTAGCTCCGAAATTGCTGCCTGGTGGTTGTTCATGGGATGCTTCCGGCGGGTGTTGTTGGAGGATTTGTGGTGTGTAGGTTAAAGTGAAGAAGAAGAAGAGGGGATGGGGTGTAAGGGTGTGACGGCTAGGGAGTTTTAGGTTATTTAGGATTTGGTTTTTTTTTTGGAAATGAAGTGTAAAAATGAAAGAAATGGGTCTTTTAGGTTATGGGGCGGACCGGGTCGGGTCATGGGTTCTGGACTGGGTCGTTGGGTGTTTTGGGTTGGGTAGAATTGGCTTGGGCTTGTGGTTAATTCAAGAATTGGCCCAATTTCGAATTCATTCTTCTATTTTTTGTTCTCTTTTCTTTTATTAATTAATAAACTAAAAAAATGCTACGATTAAGTTATAAAATCTAGAATTATTTTAAAATACTAATTAACTTTTAATAATAATTATCACACACAATTAAATATTAATTAAAATAAAATTGCACAATTTGGACATTAA
This sequence comes from Nicotiana noctiflora, assembly GCA_032618575.1. Lineage (NCBI taxonomy): Eukaryota > Viridiplantae > Streptophyta > Magnoliopsida > Solanales > Solanaceae > Nicotiana > Nicotiana noctiflora. The sequence goes on from JASVEL010010344.1 coordinate 87,109, forward strand.
ATGCTTAAAAATACAAAAATACATATTTTTTATGACTTTTCATTTCCGTAAAATAAACTTAATCGTAAACTAGAATTTTATATACATATGCAACATATTTATGTATATTTTTGTCACGACCCTAAATCCGGTCGTGATGGCGCCCAGCACATTGCTAGGCCAGCCTGACCAATCAATAATAACGACGAAGCTAGAAGCTCGCTTTATCCCATTTAAGCATATCAAAATACGAAACAACAGTGATACATATATCGAAAACGGGGAACCAAGTCCCAAAATATACCAACTCCCATAGACCGCAAGGTCAAGAGTCATGAGCCTCTAATGAACATAAGTGTATAAAGGTTTACAAGATACCAAGTGCGAAAAAAAATATCAGTACAGAATCAAAAGACAGTAAGAAGGAATATCGGGTCCTGCAGACTCTGCAGCTACCTCGAATATCCTACAGATGTCGCCTCGAACAGCTACCGGATCACTGCTAAGAGGTACCTGGATCTGCACACAAGGTGCAGGGAGTAAAATGAGTACTGCCAGACTCAGTGGTAATAAACAGGGGTAAGACAGCGTAGATAAGAAATCCACAGTAAAGCACAATGTAAGGCTATAACCAATTCCATGTAGCCGTTCAATATCAACAGTAGAGTGCCAACAATATCATCAACAAGTATAACAGCTAGAAGGTGTAGCTAAATGCAATGCAATGCATGAAATGACCGCTACGGTGCGTAGCCCAATCCAATTTGGGTACCCGTGCTCACTGTGGGGGTTCAGACTCCGGAGGGGCTCCTACAGCCCAAGCACAATATTACTGCGGCGTGTAGTCCGATCCAACATATATATCGCTACGGCGCGCAGCCCGATCCACTACCAGTCAGCTAATATGCAAATACAGCCTCACAGGCTCAAAAGTAGTTTTGAAAACTCTTTTATCATTTTTCGATTGGAAAACAGTAATATCAAGTTCCAGAGGTTGGAAATAGAATGATAACAGAAATAGCTACGGCTGGTAGTAAACTAGCATGTCAATATCACCAGACAATGATAACGATCCTCGCGGGATCCAATAACTCGCTCACGGCCCTCAAGTATACTCAACCGTCCAAGAAGGAGGTTCAACGGCTCAAGAGTAGCCAATATCACAATATAGTATGCAACCATCCGAGAAGGAGGTTTGACGGCTCAAAAATAGCCAATATCATAACACAGTGCCAACAAGTCGGACTAAGCCATAGTCCCCAATCACAATCGACCCCACACTCACATGAGAGTACGTGTCTCGCTGCTATACAGCGTCACAAAGTGGTATACCGGGGTTTCGAACCCGCTAGTCATCACCCATATCTATTACTCACCTCAATACGGCGCGATGACTACTCCGTAATGCCCTTGCCACGAGAATCAAGCTCCGCACACATAGAATCTGATCAAATACAGTAGAAATACAACAAATTAGGCCAATGGGATGACACCCAATCAATACAACTCGATTTACACCAAAAATGGCATAGTTGCCAAAACCCGGCTTTCGGTACGCTTCTCGTAAAATTACAAAAGTCACATATTCGGAATCCTCATCTCGATACGAGTCTAGGAATATAAAATTTTCCAAAATCGGACTCCATTTCCCCACTCAAATCAGTGTTTTTCTTCAATTTAGGCCTAGGGCTCAAACCCACCTTAAATCTTCCATTTACAGAAAATTAACCAAGGATTTCATGTTAAAATGATGTAATTAAGCCACAAAACTTACCTCCGACGAAACCCCGATGATTTCTCAACAATCTCCCGTCAATACCTTCTCTTGGAACTCAAAAATGGAGGTTTTGGGTGTTAAACCCGCGACTAGTTATGTTCTGGTTTTAACTTCACTGCTAGCCTAATTTCTTCATCGCGTTCGCGACGCCTCTCACGCGAACGCGATGCCTTATTCCTCTTCTTCATCGCGAACGCGACGTGAAGTCACGCGTCCGCGAAATCAACTTCCCAGCCTCCGAATTTGTCCTCTACGCGAACGCGTGGGTTCGCCTATTCCTTCTTCGTGATCGCTACCTTATTCCACGAGAACGCGATGCTTACAACCTTCCTCTTACGCGATCGCGTCCCCCAGCAACGCGAACGCGATGACCATTTTCCCTCAGCCTACGCGAACGCGGGCCTAGCCCTCGCGAACGCGATGGCTTAATTTTTGCACAGTGGTCTGCAATTTACAGCAGACTTTTCCTTGTTTCCAAATGCCAGATGATGGTCTGGATTCACCCCGAGGCCCCCGGGACCCCAACGAAAACCACCAACATACCCCAAAACACGATACGAACTTATACCAAGCATAAAAACACCATCCTAAACATCAAAATCACCAATTACACACGGATTCAAGCCTAAATTCCTTAAAACTTTCCGAATTACACATTCGATCAAAAACCCGACCAAACGACGTCCGAATGACCCGAAATTTTGCGGACATATCCAAAATCACATAACGAAGCTATAAGAATTGTCGGAATTCCATTCCGACCCCCAGATCAAAATCTCACCTACCGATTCGGATTTCGCCAAAATTCAACCTTAGCTAATTCAAGCCTATTTCTACACCGGGCCTCCAAATTCAATTCCGATTGCTCCCCTAAGTCACAAATCACCTCCCGGAACTAACCGAATCATAAGAATCCAATTTCGAGCTCTCTAACCAAATTGTCCAGGTTGACTTTCCTTATTCAAGTTTCCTTCAAAAAGGCTATATGCCTCATTTTTAATCCAATTCACTCCTAACTCACCCGATAGACTCTAACACTAATGGGGTGGTAATTCCCGTGACGACGGGCCAGGTCGTGACATTCTCCCCCTCTTAAGCAAACGCTCGTCCTCGAGCGGGTCAAGAAACATACCTGAAGTCTCAAACAAGTGAGGATATCTGCTCCGCATCTCCCGCTCGATCTCCCAAGTGGCCTCCTCCACGGGTCGACCTCTCCACTGAACCTTAACCGATACAATCTCCTTGGACCTCAATTTTCTCACCTGACGACCCAAAATAGCAATAGGCTCCACATCATAGGATAGATCACCATCAAGCTGAATGGTACCTGAAGTCTAATACATGAGACGGATCTCCAATGTACTTCCGGAGCATAGACACGTGGAATACCGGATGAACGCTGGATAAGCTGGGCGGCAAGGCCAACTCATATGCCACCTCTCCAACTCTCCTAAGTATCTCAAAAGGACCAAGGTACCTGGGACTCAACTTCCCTTTCTTCCCAAACCTCATGACACCCTTCATAGGTGAAACCTTCAACAATACTCTGTCACCAACCATGAAAGACAACTCTCGAACTCTACGGTCCGCATAACTCTTCTCGCGAGACTGTGCTGTACGAAGCCTCTCCTGGATCAACTTTGCTCTACCAGAGCATCCTAAACTAACTCAGTCCCTATCAATATGTCCTCACGAGGCTCAAACCATACCACGGGGGATCTACACCGTCTGCCATACAATGCCTCATACGGGGCCATCTGAATACTCGACTGATAACTGTTGTTGTAGGCAAACTCAGCAAGTGGTAAGAACTCATCCCACGAACCACCAAAGTCAATCACATATGCTCGCAACATATCCTCCAGAATCTGAATAGTGCGCTCAGACTGCCCGTCTGTCTGTGGGTGAAATGATGTACTCAACTCAACCCGCGTACCCATCTCTCGCTGATATGCTCTCCAAAACTGAGAAGTGAACTGAGTACCCCTGTCGGATATGATAGACACTGGGACTCCATGCAACCGGACAATCTCTCGAATAAAGATCGCCGCCAACCGCTCCGATGAGTAGGTAGTACTAACTGGAATGAAGTGAGCTGACTTGGTCAGCCTATCCACAATCACCCATACAGAATCAAACTTCCTCGCCGTCCGAGGGAGTCCAGTAACAAAGTCCATAGTGATCCTCTCCCATTTCCACTCGGGAATATCAATGCGCTGAAATACACCACCGGGCCTCTGATGCTCATACTTAACCTGCTGACAGTTGAGGCACCGTGACACATGTGTGACAATGTCCATTTTCATCTTTCTCCACCAATAGTGTTGTTTCAAGTCTTGATACATCTTCGCGGCTCCTGGATGGATAGAATACCGCGAGCTATGGGCCTCCTCCAAAATCAACTCACGAAGGCCATCAACATTGGGCACACATATCCGGCCATGCATCCTCAATACGCCATCACTATCAATGGTGACATCTCTAGCATCGTCAT
>JASVEL010010345.1:0-43628 GCA_032618575.1 Nicotiana noctiflora
CTACATGTATGTTAAAATTAATCATCTCAAGGGATTACAGATTAAATAAAATTAAAGGATCCCAAATCAGATGAAGGGTACGAATTTGGTAGTTTTGGAGATCTGGATGCCGGTATTTGTCAGAAATCGACACACTGTGGGCCGAGACATCCACTCTGGGACTGACGAATTCAGCAGGTTACTGAAAACATGGGGACAAGCAAATACCTAGTAGCAGAAATGAGAGTGTGTAGCATCAGATCAATGCAGAGTTAGTTGAAAAAAAAAATTGAGTCACGTGAAGAAGCAGAATTTCACCACTATATTAAACACTGTAGCAGGGAAGCACATAAAACTTCTCTAAATGCTCAAGCAAACTAAAAACATTCCATTATTCTGCTTAAAGAAAACGTTACAGACACCTAGCATTTGATGCTGAAATTTGGTTTCCAAGACTTGGCCTCAGCTACTACCTGCATTGTAAGGTAAGCAACTTCATCAAGCGGTAGCTATCAGACTGTGTATTTCACTATCCATGCACTTACTTTGCCTAGGCAAAGATTAATCCACGCCTAGCTATCTATAGCATTAGCATCATGGCTGCATCTTAATCTATGCTTTGTTGCTTTGTTACAGACCTATTTGGTAATATAGGGATGATGTGCTAATCTGTTAGAGTCACTGGCTGATTTTGTTATCTTTGATTGCAGTGTCGACGAAGACATAATCCTAGTGAAGCATCATTCTGCTTCACTGGAAAATTATGCATTGACAGAAATCGGGGAACTCAGAGGGGTTGAATGATTATAGATCACTAATGTAAAAATTATACATTTTTCCCCCACTCATATTCTCATTGATGCAGCTTGATGCATAAATGCATCTATGATGCGTACACTATTGCTGATGCCGATTTAACATGAGCAGGTAATGGTGAAAGTTTGTATGCAATGGGTACTATCTCATGAGCAGTGGATTTGGCTTTTGCAGGCTGGTTCTACCTCTAGACTGGGGAGTAGGCAGAGAGGCACGCTGCCAGCTATCCATAGGAGTTGGTTGTCAATGCATCTGAACTTAAACTCACTGACATCACATCTGTCAGTCCCAACTATTGCTCGTTATTCAGTCAGAGAAATTGTGTGCTTATACGTACTAAAAGAATGAAAGATCGCTATTGTTGGGACCCCACAGGTGGGACAAACTTGCATACTGCATTTAATAGTATTATCCGAGCAGGGACATCTAACTTTTCCAGGAAACTTAAAAGAAGGTTAACCCCTAATACATAGTGAAAGAAGTGATAAAGTATATCCGTGCAAAGTTTTCACCTTCTACATGTATATACATGAGACATGGCATGATTTTATGGTAAGTATGGAGACTATCTGTATCGTATATCGTATATAGTGAATGTATTGGCCTATATTAGTTTTGCTTACATTTATGATGGGATACTTGGCGACGGGGTTTAGTACGCACCGCCGGAATTTAAAACACAAAAATCGAAAATTTAAAAAAAAATGTAGGACTCTTCCTATGACCTTAATTAGTGACAAGTATTGGTGAGTTATTCACATAGAATTTTCTTCTTTTATTCCTTTTCTTTTTCTAGAACTAGAGGCCCATGGAAGTTGGGCATATCTGATATCATTTTTTTGCTTATTAATTAAGTATTTTTCTTTTTCTTTCTTTGTTTACGTTATTCTTTCAAAATTTTCACTAAAATTTATATTCTTTATTTGTCCCCGTAAATTCTTATATGATTAAATGAAATACGTATTTGCTTATTTAAACATTTATTAGATTTGTAGGATCAATCGGATTCCTTTGTCTTAGGGTCAGACGTTACGCGCGTTGAGGTTTACTTACATTGTATGTTGTGCATGATGTTTGGAATTTGCCTCTGTGTGTTTGCAAGTGAAATAGAAGTTGTTATTGTAGAAAGGGATAGAGGCATTTCTTTGTATTACCCCATATACATGAATTCACATTGCATATTATATCTTAGCTACCTTGCTTAAACTTATTCTTTGATAATCCTCAATGTTCATCAGTCATGTAGGCAATTTATTTTGTTTCTAGAGCCACTTGTAGTGGAAAGAATATGCAAAAGTTTGGTGTGGGGTGAAGGGAAATTGAAAGGGAGAATTAAGGAAAAAATGGACTGTCCAAACACACAGAGCAATGAGTTATATTGATGGCCAGCAAAAAAAGAGCTGCCAAGAGCACACAAACGGGGGTTAAAATTGAAGAAAAGGTGGAAGGTAGCAGATGGAGACATAAGTATGCAAAAGGGAGTAGAAGCTAGAAAGCAAAAGAAAAAGGCTTAAAGTAGGCTAGTCACTATAAACTGTCTCCATGTTTCCACATTACAAGAATTGCAAGTTTGCTAAATCGTTCTTTGTCGGCAGTTGAAAAATTTTCCATTGTTGATATCTTATAGTTCCATGTTTGAATTGTTAATGCAAAAAATTTTCCTCAATTGGCATGTATTCTGTATTGCTGAGGTAATCTGCAGTTTTTTGGTAATAAGGAGAGTAGTATTACGGAAGTTCAGCGTTGTTTGCGCAGGATCTAGGTTGCTCAGAGTACGTAGACATATTTTGGGGAGACAAAAATTCCAGCACTGTTGCCAGATCTTGCTAAAAATTTAAGTGTGGGGTATTGATAATGGGTGAATTTGACTATATTTATGCTTTCTTATTGTTTTGATATTGTTTATGATGACAAAATGCTTTTATTAGGGTTTTTAGTGTAAACATAAGATAATGAAAACTAAAAGAGCAAAGTTTTGGAGTCAAAGATGGTTTTAAAAAATAAAATGCGGTACAAGTCAAATAACTTATGTTGAAGTTTACGTGAAGGTGTGAATTGATTGCTATAATTTAAGCTGATGCAGCTTATTCGGCAAGTTCAAGCATTATTGATCGTTCGGGTTAAATTTACAAGTGTATATTAAAGCTGCTTACTGATGAGGCATATTGTGCACTGTTTGGAAAGTTTCGCTAATAAATCCAATTTGGCTCCATAATATATGGTTGGAAGCAAACGCAAATTGCACTTTCATGTTTTTTCAAATCTGTAATGGAACAGGTGAAATCATGATCAAGTGCTCGTTTGTTGCTCGTCATTACGAACGAATTGAAATGCTGCAGCAGTAGTCTCATTGTACTCAAATTTGTTTTCTAAGCCTATTTATTTAAAGTCTCTAGTTTGCCCCATAGAGTGCATGTTGTCTTTAATTCATTATTTCGCAAGATTTTTAGTAGCAGAGATTAAATCCTTTCTTTTCCATAATACTGCTGCATTTCAATTATTATTCTTGTCTCTTTAAGCATGAGTAATTTTCTATGTTTTGATGTCCTATCAAGTGATGAACTTATCAAGCATACACATAGCTCATGCATCTAGATTTTTATTTGCTCAACTTCATTCTTATTGTAGTTATCAAAATTCTACCTCTGCTGAAGGTGTGAGAACCCTGGAAATATTTTTATTCATCATACTTGTTGTTGGAGGAACCACTTTGTAGGCTTTAAAGACGTTAGGAATAACAAGGCCTCAAATTTAATCTTAGCTAACTATTCAAATCAAAAATTTGTAGTAATGAGCAGTGCACTAGTAAACCCGCTGTAATTGTTTTATTTGAGGGTTACGTATATCATATATTCATGATTGATAAAATATATTAATTAATTTGTACCTTGGAACGATAAAGGATTCCATCAACAGGGGAAATCAATACCTTAGTCTTCTTCCAGCTTTACTCCAAACATTCAATTTTCTTTGGTGTCTTTAATTTCATGTAGCAGTAGTAGTTAAATGCGAGTTTTAGAAGCATTCGCAGGGTTGCCACATAGTTGCAATTGCAGCTATACTTTCAGGGATCGATCTGACTTATTGCACCAAGTTATATTGACTACTTAATGCTTGACGTGAATAAATGTATATTCTGATCTAGATGAGTGCTGTGTTGTTCTACGGCTTATGACTGCATGGAATGTGAAATTTCGCTATGCTAGGCTATAGATGTTGATCACTCTGCAGACGATAGTATTATTCCGGCATTGGTTATAGAATAGGTTTTGCGTACGCCAAATATATATTTGATGCATCTGCTCGCTGCCACGTATTGCTGTCTGCTTCATTTTTTCGCTTTTATGTTTCATTATTTAGTGTTTTGGGCGAACGAGTTGAATTAGATTGGTTTTAGATGGAAATAAGGCACTTAGCCTCTTAGGCTTAAGTTGGAAAGTCAACCGGATGTCGACTTATGAGTTAACAGACGGGTGATTTTTGCGCCTAGGTTAGTTTCTGGATGAGCATAAGATTTGGAGTTGAGGCTTAGTCTAGATTACTGCAGCAGGTTTTCAGTAGTTCCCCGCCGAGCAGATGTGTCTTGATCACGGTAAGGATAGATTTCAAAGTTGGTGATTTCGATGTGCGCAAAATGTTGTGGCATCGCGTTTTGGTTGGGTTTTTATCAAATGCATGTTTTATAGATTTTGAACAAGAATAATTTGATATTGTTGCATCCTATGTTATATAATTACTACATATAACAACAATTCACTATATAAATAAAAAAATTCTGTGAACCGATTTGGGATGAACTTGAACTTGTGAGATTTCGAAGATTGTCGCATCTGTATTTACATCGCTGCGGTGTGTCCCAGATGGACATATACAGATGTATGGTGCATGTCACGTAGTAGTTGCAATTTCAGTAGGTCGATAATTTGAAAATTGCTTAGAAGTGTTTTGACCGTGCATGTAGCTCAAGGCACTTTGGGAGAGTTCAGAGGCCGATGCAGCCTGGCATCGTTTATAGTACAAATCCGGCAGTAGTTTTATGACTCATCTCAAAAAAGAAATTCTAAAAGTATAATGTAGCATCGCTTAGGCCGGATAAAACGTATTTATTTAAATGAAATGTGTAGTAAATGCTAGTATGGTATACTGCTCAGTATTTTAAAAGTTTACAGCTAAGGGTTATCTACCATATGCTTGACCGATCTGTAGGGAGTTAGAGAATCTGGCGGGGATTTGACTGAGGTAGCGCTATGTACTAAAACCTATTATTATGTGAAATTAACCTGAAATTCATGGAAACCCTGTCTAAAATTGAGCACCCAGGTTTAGGTTTTGAAAATATTAAATGTGAATTGAAGGAAGCATTGGTTGATTTGAAAAGTGTCTTGCAACTCGTGAGGAGATGTTTAATGCATCGGCGTAAGGCTGGCTTCAGCAGTGGGCTCGAGCTTGGATTTTTCAGCTAGGCCTAAGATTGACAAATTGCCAGGCTTTGTTCCCTTAGTATTGTGATGTATTTGTCCTGATTTTGGATAGATTTGATGAGTGTGGAGGCCAGTTTGATTTTGGTCGCCTGTAGGTGAGTAATGATTGTAAATGATACTTGAGAGTTTGAGACCACATATTTCAAGATTAATCGCAAGGATATATCAGCAACATTGTGTATTTGATCAAACTTACTTGACATTGTCACGAGTCAGGCTGATTACCAAATTTATTGCCAATTATTGTTCTTCTAGATTTATCACTCTTTCGACATTTCTCTCCGTTGATATATCGCTTATTCATCTATTGCTGACCAGACGGGATAAGTCAGCACTAATATTTATCGGATGCTCAGGGGCTTATATAGCTGCCTGCCGGTGCCGCAGGTTACGCTACAGGATATTGCCAGTGACGTTGAGAAAGCAGTTCGCAAGCGCGAGGAGGTTAGCTCTAGTGTCATATGAGGGATATTCGAATGGGAATGGCAAGCTAAAGTTCGAAGAAGCATGTTGACGAAGTTGTGCTCGAAGGCTGACAGTTTTTCTAATCTACGCCGTCGCTGCTGAGTACACTGCTATCTGCAATACATATTATGCTTTAAAACAAGATGATATCGGATGAAGTTAGAGGATTTGGATTTAAAATGAAAGAATAGTATGTTTACATTACATGGTGCCACAGCAAGACTATTTTGCTGGTCGATTCGATGACTACTAGTTCGATCATTCCAGAGAACAATCGAATTGAGGTCTGCAAATTTTGCTTAATTAGTGACGTTGGATGATGAAATCGATGGTAGGTTTATTTTATCCGGGTCGATGAAATCTCCATAATTTCAGAGCCGCTATGTGATTTTGGATGAAATCTGCAAATTATCGCTTGACGTTCGGTTTTGGATTGAATGCTAGTTTGAGAGTTTTGTTGAACGCCATCCGCGATCTGCGAATTTGATGTTGTACGGTGTTTTATGATTGGAACAGTTCGCATCGCTGCTTTGCGTTGAGCGCTAAAGCCAGTCTTCGATTTCGACGACTGGCGAAATCTAAAATCGCAGTTTCGCCCAGCTCTGTTTTCGCTGTTTAGCGTCGCCAGCCAGGTTTTTGTATTGCCGTGGACGCTTCGCGAGGTCGGGATGTTAAGCATCGCTAACGCAGTTGTTTTGGTCAGCGATCGCTGTTAGAGCACTGGCGTTGCGCTGGAGGTCTATTCGCTAACGCCAGAATTCGTACAGAGATTAACATGCTAACGCTGGTTGATGCGTTACGCTCACAGGTTGTGGTATCGCTAACGTTGGACAGCGCCGTTGCCAAGGGCAGTAAGGGCGGGCTGTTCATCGCGACAAGGTAGGTGTCACGAACGCGATGTCAATTGCATTCGCGTTGAATTTAATTCAGAACAGAGTTAATTTTGTTTCATTAACCCCAAAACTACATTTAATTTATATAAAGAAACTCGAGGAAATCATCGGTATTCACCGTATTCGCCGGAAGTGGATTTTTGACTCCAAAAATATCATTTTACGCGGCAGTATTTCAACATCAATCTTCATGAAATTGGGCTGAAATCTTGAAGAAATATGAAAACGGGATTTTTGGATTCGGGAGGCCATTTGAACTCCGATTTCGATAAATCTTATATGCACGATTGCGTTTTTGGTGATAGTGATCAAGGTATTCGAATTTTCCGGCAAATATTCAAAAATAATTTTACTAAAAATTTAATTTTGCTAATTTCATATAAATTGAAGTGTTATGATTCTGACCCGGAATTGATATAATTATTGTTATTTGACTAGATTCTAATATACGAGTAACGAATTGCACGCATATTTTAATAATCCGCAGGCGAAGCTCAGGTATATCACTGGTGGGGTTCAAACTCCGAAAGACATCAAGGATTCTTATATGCACAAAGGGGTAGGCGCAGATTGATTGTGATTGATTGAGATTTGTCTCGAATGAATAATATGACGTTTAGTGTCAAATACACTGCATTTGCTATATTTCAAAAATGTGAAGCCTAATTGGAGCAGATTGGGTGCATAACAAATTGAGGGACAATATTTATGTGATAGCAAAAGATTGCTTAAAAATTGAAATTAATTCACGCTTTTACAAATTTATTAAAGCTTTTCATAAATTACGAATTACTTCAAATTCATGAAAATGAATTATTTTGTGATTCCCACTGGGCTTATCGCGGGATCGAGTAGGATCGGGTTAACGCCGCGCCATGTCGGGCGCTGACGCCGCAGCGCCAGACTCCTCCGCCCGCATATCTCTGCTGCCGACGCAACTACGGCTACGCAGCGGGGCATGTGCATTGTTACATCCGTATTTGTCAATTACTTCGTGGTAGCTATATTGTATTATTGTTGTTGTTGTGCATTCGTTGTAGCTTCATACTCGTGGTATTGTTGATTTCTATCGTCAACATACATATTTGTTACCCACCGAGGGTTTTGCACCACCTTACGTCCTCTGAGATCTGTGGCGTTGTTGTCACATGGTTGCCGGTGGGGGCCGCCATCGCCTTGTTCTCATTCCAGTTGGTTATCAGAGGTACATTGTGACTCGAGTATTTCTATAAAATCGTACTCTATTTCGTTGTCTTTGTTGTATTTAGACTGTAGACCTCCCATCTGGGAGCGCATTTTTGTTCAAGATTATCACATTTTAGTTCTGCATTTTCACACCATCTGCATCTGCATGGTTATAATTAAATACAGTATTGCCGGAAGATTGTTGATGATTTATCTATTTGGGTCGCGATTAGTCAGAGTTCTTAGGTTATTAGACTCGCGAGGGTCACGAGCCGGCGAGAGTTTTCGCTAGACGGAATATTTTAGACGTCCAGATCTATCTCGGTTGCCATGTAGAAACTTTAGAAAAACCTCATTTTCTTTTGTGCGATTTGTTATCATGAAATTAAATCTGCAGATATTTTGTATTAATGATTTCAGTGCACGACTTCATTGCAGAACAAGATCGTCATTCATCGGCCGGACAGAATTGAGACTGTATTCAGCGGCATGCTCCGGCAGTCTCAGCCCAGTATATCGGCAGCACCGTTGATACTGTCGAGATCTTCGTATATTAGTCACAAGGTGATATATTTGGCATGTAGGAGTCGCCGTTGGACGTTGCAGTGATCTTCAATGCAGGTGGAGGGAGACTCGGCGAGCCACACACCCGAGCCAGCCTCGCCAGCTTGCCGTTGCATCAGCCTCCGCATAGGGTCTATACTGACGATTTGAAGGGCCGTCGGCTTGGAGAGATCTGTTACGTTCTCCGACACTACTGAAGGAGTGCGAGCGGTCGTGTTTTTGACAGATGTTGTTTTCTGGCATCAAGGGTATATTCTAGAGTTCAAACATTCTTCACAAAAGTAGTTTCCGCGGCATTAACAATTAATCGAACATCGGACGGGCAAATTTCACACGTGCCTATCGCCAAGCGGAAATATACCAGCTTTATGAACATTAAATAAGAAATAGCGAGTATAAATAAGAATACTGTACAGCTTGGCATATACACCTGCCAACACACTTTATAAACACCACTACATCCCATGTAACATAATTAAAGAGTCATAATCGGTGGCTCCTAGGTGTAAAGAGTATCTAAAACAAATGAAGGAAAACAATTAGAACTATCGTAATATGAGGGCTCCGATTTACGTGACGTATAGAATATACTGAAAACTTCCGTTGTGCCGATATCATTTAGTATGTCGTTCTCACGCACTGATCCGCATCGGGCGCCGTAGTGAGTAGGCATATACACACAGAGAAACAAATGACGAAAGGACGAGGAACGTTTATCGAGAATACATAAGATAGATAATACAAGGAAGCAAGCGAAGGCTACCGAAACTCGAAATTGACTCATGCAAGTTATTTCCGCAACGCCCATGCAGCGTTGTTTTGTAGCCAATCGATAAATTGTCGCTAGTTCAGGATTTCGTGGACGAACTCGTCTCATTGATGGTGTTCTCGACTTGGAACGACGCGCTTCGGCGTCTTCAAGGTTCAAGTCACACCAGGATCTCTAGATCGGTTTTGTCCTAGTATTAACTCAGACGGATGTCGAGAATTTGCCAGTGGAGATTTTCATGGGAGGTCAGAATTTGAAACTCTACCACAACTCAGGATCTCGGATGAACTCTAGTGTCCCTGGGCTTCAGATTCAGGAGTCAGCCCTGTCTCTACCAGGATTCAGAGAAACAAATCACTATATTTACCGCACTCAGATTCTTGTGATCCACCTTGTCTCATCCACCTTAGCATCCCAACCATTCTGCCTCCTCCCAACTTGATGGATGATGAAACTTTATTATGGTCTTGAAACAATATCCCTGTCTCCTGCTATTCTCGGGATTCGACCAACCCCGGCATTCACAAACAGGTAGTAAAGGAATGAGCACAGAGAAATATTATTTAACTCTATTCTAGGATCAGCACAATTATCAAGAAGTTCAAGTAGATTAATTAGTAAATTAGATTGAGCAAATCTCTACTAATCATTTCCTATGAATACTGTGTATGTCACAATTTAATTGCCCAAGAATAGGGACATCATGAATTGAACAATTCAGTGATATAAAGACATGTATAGATAAAAAATGCTGTGTATTAAGGCATTTAAATCCATCACATAATAATCCTAGGTAGTGTTCCCCATCGCGAGGCTAGATATTATCTTTGCTGACTTCCGCATTTAAAACCGTGCCGCTGGTCAAAATGGCCTACATGTATGAGAATTGATAAAAATAATAGAATCACATCAAAAATTGTTTCAATTAAGTATTTCATCTAACCAAACAATTAAAATACCTGTTCAAAACATACAAACCCGACTTTTCGGTGGCGTTTCGAAAAATTACGAAAGTTATATATCTCGGTCTCAACATCGAACTGCTCATATTTGTAAATTTGTCAAAATCGTTTGCCCATTTAAATCAGCATTTTACCAAAAGCTTAAACCCACATTAATCCTCCATTAACAATCATGGAGGAACATCAAAATAAGTCTTTATATTTACCTCCTTGATGAGACGCAGAACAACACCGTGAGTCTCCACGGGAAGCTCATTAAGGCCCAAAATTAAATTTTCTATGTCATTTTCCGCTTTTTGCGGGATAATTTCGTGATCGCTTTTGCGGTGTTCAGCAGACTAAGGCTTCATGCCAGAAATTGATAGATCTTCAAGATTTTTTTTCAAGATGAAATGCTATTAACTTCTCATACGATGTTCAATGACGGTTTTTTTGCTACATTATTCCGAAATATGATACGGACCTATCGGTTCAAACAAAAACTGAATTTGGAGATCATTTTCTTAATATGGCAGCTCTTTATATTCAAAGAAGCAAGGTTGAAACATAGAAATCTCAAACAACACAATCACCAAAACATTAATATGACTTGTACGGCCCAAACCACATCAAACAACTCTAAAAAACCAGTTAATTTCAGCACTACGGGACTAAATCCATGAACATCGGTTTCCAACTCTATTCGACAAGACACGTCCAAATGATAAGGCCGAGCTACAGAATCCCCGGAATTCCATTCTGAATGGATCAAAATCCACCTATCACACCGAATTCGATGGGGTAACACTATCCCACACTAGGTTTAATTTAATAATCGAGTCATCACAAAAATATTCCGGACACACTCCCAAGTCCCAAATCATCTAACGGCTATCCGAAGATTTGCATTCATCCGATTAATGTATTTCATCTTCAAGTCAAATCTTCAAACCCACATCTTTAGCTCAAACGACCTGTCGATCTCATTCGATTCCTCACCTCTGAGCTGCCCCAAATCCAGAATAACGCATCGAGCTCCCAATCTTCGGAATCCAAACGATTATCAATACATACGTATTTTATTAAATTGATGTAATTTTAAAATGTTATCTTCCATATGATAACGCTCCGAGCATTGGGGTCTAATCCAGATACTTCAGTCCGAAATCATCATATGAACCCGTTAATCTTCACTGGAGGTCGCATAATTTTATTAATTACAGTTTAGTACTTTCATTTTAAATTTGAAATGAGAATTTTCATTTAAATTTGACCCAAACTTGAATTTTATTCCGACATATGACATAGTCAATATATTTGAGACGGGTTGCCATGGCTCCAAACTGCTGACGATGCGCGTATCTCAAACGGAATGGCTAGCGTTGTATTCCCCACTTAACATAAAGGTCTCCAACGTGCCGGTATCCACGGGGTGAACTGAATCATCAACATCCATGCGTAGGTTTCCGTGCTTCCACAACTCATTTGAGCATTATTGTTGATATATAGATATACTTTTTATTCGAGTAAATAAAGACAGGACCTAATTCCGGATGTTGGA
This sequence comes from Nicotiana noctiflora, assembly GCA_032618575.1. Taxonomy (NCBI): domain Eukaryota; kingdom Viridiplantae; phylum Streptophyta; class Magnoliopsida; order Solanales; family Solanaceae; genus Nicotiana; species Nicotiana noctiflora. Next base: position 11,655 of record JASVEL010010345.1, read on the forward strand.
ATTGGGTCTAATGGCTTATTTACTCGAATAAAGGAGTATATCTATAGAGTTATCGAGCTAATGTGCTCAAATGAGTTGTGGAAGCACGGGAAGTTGCATGAGATGTTAAACCAGTGATTTCAGACTACTTCAGTGTAGTTCTCAGCACGTTCGAGGACGAACGTATGTTTAAGTGGGGAGATTGTAACGACCCAACCGGTCGTTTTGAGATACGGCACGTCATTCAGCAGTTTGAGGCCATGAACAACTTCATCTCAAGTATATTGACTTGTGTGTATGGTCAGAATTAAAATTCAAGAAGTTTGGAGTCAAATTTAAATGAAAATTCTCATTTCCAAAGCTTAAAATTGAAGAAATGAACTAGGATTGGAATTTTGAGTATACGACCTCGGAATTGAGATTTGAAGGTTCCAACAGATTCATATGATGATTTCGGACTTGGGCGTATGCCTGGTTTGGGTTTTGGATAACCCGGGAGCGTTTTGGCGCATATTATGGAAGATAGCATTTTAGAAGAAATTACATCAATTTGGCTTAAAATGCATTTTAGTGTTATTGATGTCCGTTTGGGATTCCGAGACTGGGAGTAGCTCCGTATGGTTATTCCGGATTTGGGAGCGCGATCGGAAGTGAATTCGGAGGTCCGTGGGTCATTTTGGAGTCGTTTGGCTAAAGATAGAAAATTGAAGGTTTTTGAGAAAATTTGACCGAAAGTGGAAATTTTGATATCGGACTCAAAATGCAAATCTTATGGTTCGGATAGCTTCGTTAGGTGATTTGGGACTTAGGAGTGTGTCCGGAATATTTTTGTGATGATCGGTGTAGAATTAAGCTTGAATTGGCAAAGTTAGTATTTTGGCGAATTTCGGTTGATAGGTGAGATTTTGATCCGAGGGTCAAAATGGAATTCCGAAAGTTTCTGTAGCTTCGATATATCATTTTGGACGTGTGTGCAAAATTTGAAGTCAATCGGATGCGATTTGATAGGTTTCGACATCGGAAATAGAAGTTGGAAACTTCAATGTTCATAAAGTTTGAATCGGGGTGTAATTCTTGGTTTTAGAGTTGTTTGATGTGGTTTGAGGCCTCGAGCAAGTCCGTAATGTGTTTTGGGGTTGGTTGGTATGATTGATTGGGGTCCCGGGGCCTCGGGTGTGTTTCGGGTTGTGATCACGCTCTTATTTGATGTTTCAACCTTTGCTTCTTTGAACATGAAGGGGTACCATATTAGGTAAATGATCTCCAAATTCAGTTTTGTTTGAACCATTAGATCCGTATCGTAATTTCGGAGCCATAGCAAAAAGAATCGTCGAATTTGGACATCGTATGAGGAAGTTATGCTCATTTCCGTGCCGAGGAAAAGTGCTGGTGTCTGTCAGAACCGCAGAAGCGGAATTTGACCGCGGATGCGGAACCGCAAAAGCGGTCCCGCCTATGCGAAAATTATCCGCAAAAGCGGAAATGGGCCTGGTCAGTGTTTAAAACCGAGAAGTTTAGTATTTTGGGCATATCTTGAGTTCTAGAGCTCCGATTGAGGTGATTTTCACGGTGTTGTTCTCGTCTCATCAAGGAGGTAAATATAAGAACTTTATTTTGATGTTTCTCCATGATTATTTCACTGTTAATGGAGGATTAATGGAGGGTTTGAACCCTAGGCCTAAATTTTAGGAAATCTTTGATTTGAATGGGCAAACGGAGTCCGATTTTGATAAATTTTATATGAACGGACTCGTGTTGAGATAAGGAACCCGAATATATAACTTTCGTAATTTTTCGAGAAGCGTACCGAAAGTCGGGTTTTGGCAACTTGTGGGTTTTGGTGTATTTTGAATTGTTTTGGTTGGGTAATGCCCAATTGGCCTATTTTGATGTGATTCTATTGATTTTTATCAGATACTACACCCATGTGGAGGCCGACATTCGCGGCAAGAGAGTTGTCTCTTAGCGGTTTTGTACCGGAGTCGAGGTAAGTGGCTTGTCTAACCTCGCGTGGGGGAACCTTTACCCCTAGGATATTATGTGATAGTTTAAATGCCTTGTACGCGAGGTGACGGGCGTGTACATGCGCTGGTTGTTGTAACTCACTTTACTTGAATTGTTCAATTCGTGATATTCCTATTCTTAATTTATTAAATTGTGACATCTACCCGGTATTCGTTAGGGAAGCATGATTAGGTAGGATTTATCTGTCTAATTGCCTAATTGTCCTACTTGAACTTCTTGATAATTGTTGGCACTAGTCCTCGGTGGAGTTATAGTTAAGCATATTATATTTCTCTCTGTGTATTCCTTTACTTGCTGTGTTTGTGGACCGCGGGTTCAATTCCCGGAGATCCAAGGGCTGCGGGTTCGATTCCCGGAGACCCAAAGTTTATTGATAAGTTATTGGTAGGGACTACGGGTTCGATTCCCGAGATCCTGAGTTATTGGTAGGGACTACGGGTTCGATTCCCGAGATCCTAAGTTATTGGTAGGGACTACGGGTTCGATTCCCGAGATCCCGAGTTATTGGTAGGGACTACGGGTTTGATTCCCGAGATCCTGAGTTATTGGTAGGGACTACGGGTTTGATTCCCGAGATCCCGAGTTATTGGTAGGGACTACGGGTTTGATTCCCGAGATCCTGAGTTATTGGTAGGGACTACGGGTTCGATTCCCGAGATCCTGAGTTATTGGTAGGGACTACGGGTTCGATTCCCGAGATCCCGAGTTATTGGTAGGGACTACGGGTTCGATTCCCGGAGATCCTGAGTTATTGATTATTTATTGAGACATGGGCTGCGGGTTCGATTCCCGGAGACCCAGAGGTACGGTCAATGGGACCGTGGGTTCGATTCCCACAGGTCCTGGACTTGCTGATTGAGTTTTTATTGAGTTATTTACTTGCTGCTAGCTTAATTCGTAAACGGTTGCAGAAATCACTTTACTGTTATCATTTTAGATTCATTATTATTTAAACCGCTTATTATTGTTATCATCATTATATTATTGTTCTCTCAGTAGGGCCCTGACCTTCCTCGTCACTACTCCATCGAGGTTAGGCTTGGCACTTACCGAGTACCGCCGTGGTGTACTCATGCTACTCTTCTGCACACTTTTGTTGTGCAGATCCAGGTACATCAGGACAGGATCATACTAGGTAATTCAGCAGCACTTTGGGAGACCTCGAGGTATGATCTGCTACGTCCGCGGATCCGGAGGCCCTCTTTCTATTATGATAGTATTAGTAGATGTTTTCCTTCATTTCGTTGTTTTAGATACTCTTTACACATAGAGCCACAGTTGTATTTCTTTTAGTCTGTGTTACCCGTGGGATTCCGGGTCTTGGTGGTGTTTATAAAGTGTGTTTGACGGGTGTATGTGCCAAGCGGCACGGATTACATTCTTATTTATATCGTTTTCCGCTATTTCTTATTTAATGTTCATGAACTGGTATATTCCGCAACGTGTTAGGCTTACCTAGTCGTGGGGACTGGGTGCCATCACGACATGTTCACGATTACCGATGGACTCTAGAATACCCGCGATGCGAAGAATGCACTGACACTTGTCAAGAAAACCCTGGGCGTCCTCGCCCTCAGCTCCACTAAATGCCGGAGGTTGTAGCCTCTCAAACCTCTCCAAACAACGCTGCTCATCGTCGGGCATAACTGGAACCACATGAGCAGGAGCTGGTGCAACGGGTGCAACTGGCTGAACTGGAGCTGCCCCAGGTGCCTGAATACCCTGTACTACCGGCTCGGGTGTGCGAGCCACGGGGGTCCGATTCCCTTCCCCTGCCTGTGAAGAAGATGCTGCACTAGAGGCTGCAACTACCTGAGCCAAGCCAGTGCATACTGATAGAATCTGAGCCAAAGTCTCCCGAAGACCCGGTATCACAATAGGAACTGCCGGTGCCTGAACCTGAGCTACCGGAGCGTCTGCAGCTGGAACATGGTCCTGAACCTGGGCCATCGGTGCTGGAATTTGACCTTGAGTCTGGTGCCCTACCTCTACCACGACCACGGCCTCTGGGTGCCAATGGTGGTCGTCCGCCACGTCCGTTAGCTCGTGTTCTCGCCATCCGCGAGAGAATAGAATATGGAAAGATTTAATTTCATGATAACACAAATCGCACGATATGAATTCAAGAAAATGAGGTTTTTCCTAAAGTTTCGGTAGCCCTTCGAAGATAGATACGGACGTCTACGTACCGATCTGCGAAAGCCTACTAAACCGGCTCATGACTCGCGAGTCCTAATAACCTAGAGCTCTGATACCAACTTGTCACGACCCAAATCCGGTCGTGATGGCGCCCAACAATCAAGCTAGGCCAGCCCGACCAACAATTTAATTATCACAAAATACCAGTCCCTAAATGGACAACACAAGAAGAATATATGAGTTTAAGAACTCCAATAATAATAATACTGAACAAAAGTACCTGACACTCCCAAAGATCCGGAGTCACAAGTCTAGAGCCTCTAACAAAACCCAACAGGAAATAAAGAGTACGACATAGAAGTACTCAAGTCTGAATATAAAATATAACATAACAACTGGAATGAGAGGAGAAGCTAGGCTCTGCGAACGTAGGCAGCTACCTCAGCAACTCGATGTGACAATGTAAACGCTGGAGATGTCCGTCTACTGCTCCTGTGTACCTGAGTCTGCACACAAAGGTGCAGGGAGTAGGGGTGAGTACTAAGTACTCAGTGAGTAACAAATATATATATGTAGCTGACAGTAAGAAATCCACAAAATACCACAATATGAAGCTACACTACAGTCCGAATCTCCTACGAACTAGCAACAATAATACAATATAGCTACCACAGAGTAATTCAACAAATACAGATGCAATGCAATGCACATAACCGCTACGGCGTGTAGCCCGATCCAATTTAACGTCGACGGCGCTCACGGGGGTGTGTACAGACTCCGGAGGGGCTCCTACAGCCCAAGCGCAATACTGCTGCGGCGTGCAGCCCGATCCACATATCAACCACTGCGGCGTGCAGCCCGATCCCATACTCGGTCCACAATAAGCAATTAAGTCACAAAACAATTCATTTTCCTTAATTCCAGTTCTCAATTCATAATTTATGAAAAATACTTTAACTTTATTAGAATTTTGCAAAAGCCGGTGACTTAGCATTTCAAAAGTGTGATTTCCATTTCCAGGACTGAGATGAGTGATTTAAGCAATTTTAGCTATCACATAAATATTGTCCTCTAAGGACGCTACGGATCGGCACAAGGCCCCAAACAAGGCTTACAGCCCACAAATATAGCAAATACAGTGTATTTCCAACACTAACAACATATTATTCACTTCCCGGATGGACCAAGTCTCAATCCCCAATCACAATCAATCCCGCACCTGCCACGGTGTGCGAGCCACGCCCTATTAGCGTCACAATGTGCTAAGCCGGGGTTTCGAACCCTCAGGCTACAATATACACAAACTACTCACCTCTAGCCGTTCGTAGACTCGTCCGCGATGCCTTTTCCTTTGAATTTCGTTGCCTCGTGTGTAGAATCTAGTCAAATAACAATAATTATATCAATTACGGGTCAAGGAATCATAACCCACTTCAATTTATATGAAATTCGCAAAATTACACTAAGTTGGTAAAACCCGACCCCGGGCCCCACTGCTCGGAAAATTCCGAAATTAGTACCAACGCGATCCTTATCTCGCCACGAGTCCGTGCATATAAAATTTATCGAAATCGGAGTTCAAATGGCCTCCCAAATCCAAAAATCCCGTTTTCAATATTTAGGCCACATTTCTTCAAGATTTCAACCCAATTTCATGAAGATTGATGTTAATACTACCATAAAATGATGTTTTTGAGTCAAGAATCTTACCTCCGACGAATACCCGATGACTTCTCGGTGATTTCCTCGAGTTTTCTTCTCTCTAGGGCTCAAAATTGAGTTTTGGGTTAATGAACCCGTAACCCTCTGTTCTGTGATTAAATTCACTGCCAGACACAATTGTTCATCGCGTTCGCGTGACCCTCTACGCGTTCGCGATGAACAGCCCCGCCTTACTCTTCGCGAACGCGACGCTGTCCACGCGTTCGCGATGCCCAATTCCTGATACCCTTCGCGGACGTGACGCATCCCACGCGTTCGCGATGTTCAATCTCCTAGCCACCCGGATTTCTTCTACGCGTTCGCGATAGACCTCCCGCGAACGCGAAGCACAACGCCATGACTCTACGCGATCGCGACCAAAGCAACGCGTTCGCGATGCTTAACACCCCAGACCTACGCGAACGCGACTCCTTCTCCCGCGAACGCGATGCACAAAAAGGCTTGGCCTTCGCGAACGCGACACCGGTCACGCGAACGCGAAGGCTTAAGGGCCTGGGCAGAACCTGCAGTTTTCTGCAGATTTTTGCCAAGTCCAAATGCCCGGTTGATGGTCCGAAATCATCCCGAGGCCCCCGGGACCCCAACGAAAACCACCAACGTACTCCAAAACATGATACGAACTTGTTCCAATCATAAAAACACCATACTAAACATCAAATTCACCAATTAATCACGGATTCAAGCCTAAGTTTCTTCAAAACTCTCAAAACTAACATTCTATCCAAAACCCGATCAAACGATGTCCGAATGACCTGAAAATTTGCAGACATATCCAAAATCACATAACGAAGCTACAGAAATTGTCGGAATTCCATTCCGACCCCCGGATCAAAATATCACCTACCATCCGGTTTTCGCCAAAAATCAACCTTCGCCAATTCAAGCTTAAAACTACACCGGACCTCCGAATTCAATTCTGATTGTTCTCCTAAGTCATAAATGATCCCCCGGAACTAGTCGAATCATCATAATCCGATTCCGAGCACTTTAACTCAATAGTCAACTCTTGGTTGACTTTTCATATTCAAGCTTTCTTCAAACATGCTATTTGTTTCATTTTCAATCCAAATCACTCCTAACTCACCCGATATACTCTAATACTGTTTTAAAAGCATAATATATGTAATTGCAAGGTAACGGGGTGGTAAATTCCCGTAACGACAGGCCGGGTCGTTACATTCTCCCCAACTTAAACAAACGCTGAAAGCTTCATCACATAACACTCGAGGCCTGAAAGCCTCCTCACTTAACACTCGAGGACTGAAAACCTCCTCACATGACACTAGAGGCTTGAAAGCCTCCTCACATAACACTCGAGGCCTGAAAGCTTCCTCACGTCACTCAACATATCCTCACACATGGCCCTCGGCCTCACTTAGTCCAGAAAACATATAAGCCCCTCGGGCATCAATAAAATATTAGTGCTCAGCCTAAACAAAAGTGGAATATCATTTACGTCTCGAAGTTCAACTAAAATGGATGAGTTTGTAAAACAGTATAATCAACAGGACTGAGTTCAAGTAGTATGTCAAATAGTGAGAAAAGAGTGATAAAATCTCCGAAGGGTTCAAATAATTGGCCCGAAGCCCAAATTTGGTAATCAGCCCAAATCATGATAATGTCAAATAAGTTTCAGTCAAATACACAATAAAATCATCAATCAAGACGGACTAAGTCACAATCCCCAACGTTGCTCTACCCCACACTCAATATCCAGTGTACACGTCACTTCAATATATCACTACGGTGTGCAAATATGTGGTCTCAAACTCTCAGGATATCATTTACAATCATTACTCACCTCGTACCGAAAACTTTCCAGCTTGCGATGCCTTGCCTCTCAAATTGGTCTCCAGTCGCATCAAATCTATCCAAAATCAGAGCAAATACGTCACAATATGCTAAGGGAACAAAGCCCAAGCGAACACAATCAATAATAGGCCCAAAGCCTAAAATTATCAAAATCCAAGCTCCGGGCCCACTTCTTGAAACTCAGAAAATTATACATCAATACGTTCCTTATCTCCTCACGAGTTCATACATACTAAGAACTTTCAAATCCGAGCTCAAATAGCCCTTCAAATTCCAATTTAATATTTCAAAACCTAAGCCCTAGTTCTTCCAATTTTAGACAAGTTTCCATGAATTTCAAGGTTAATTTCACATAATAATCGCGTTTTTAGTACATAGCACTTACCCCCAATCAATCCCAGTCAAAATCCCCTTCAATTTCTCCCAAAAGCTCCAAAGGTCGATCAAATATGGTGGAAATAACCCTTAGCTCGCGTAAGCTTTTAAAACCATTCTCTGAACAGGCACTTTCGCTTCTGCGGTTGCCTTACCGCATTTGCGACTATCGCTTCTACGGTTCTACCTCCGCTTCTGCGGATCTTCATTATGCCTAGGACTGCTTTTGAGATGAAGTCCCGCTTCTGCGGACCCCACTTATGCGATCAAACATCCGCTACTACAGAACTCCTCTAAAGTGCGCAGACCGCTTCTGCGGTCAAAGTTCGCACTTGCGGACACTGCACCTGCGGACACCGCACCTGCGAAATTAATCCGCTTCTGCGAAATTCTTCAATTGGCCAACTTTGTACCTGTGACCCATACTTCGCATCTGCGTAATCACATCTGCGGACCTTTTTCCGACGATGTGGAAATACCAAAAATCAACAATCTTCAGAAATCTCACAAGTTCAAGTTCATCCCGATGGCTATCCGAATTCACCCCGAGGCCCCCTGGACCTCAACCAAAAGAGCCTACCCATCTTAAAGCATCATTCAAACTTGTTGCAATCACCAAAACACCACAACCAATACCAAAACTATCAAATTCAAGCCAAAGTTCTTCTAAAACTTCCTAATTATGTATTTGATAAAAAACCCAACCAAAATACCTCTGAATGCCCTAAAATTTTGCACACACATCCCAAATCACCAACTTTTGAAATCCTATCCCGACACCCGGATCAATATTTTATCTATCGACCGAAATTTGCCAAAATACTAACTTTGCCAATTCAATCCTAATTCTATAAAAGACCTCCAAAACCACTTCCAATCACACGCCTAAGCAATAAATCATCCTCCGAAGCTAACCTAGACACCAAAAATCACATTCGAGTCCTCTAACTCATAAGTCAACATCCGGTTGACTTTTCCAATACAAACCTTCCTTAAAGAGACTAAGTGCCTTATTTCCATCTAAAACCAATCTAATTCAACTCGTTCACCCAAAACACTCATAATGAAACATAAAAAAGAAGAAAATGGGGAAACGGGACGCTAACTCACGTGACGACGGGCTGGGTCGTCACATCCCCATCCACTTAAATATATGTTTATCCTTGAACGTACGCAAAGCTATTCTAAAAGCTAACCAATCGCTGAATAACCTTATCATGCATATACCTAGGGGTGATCCAACGCCACCCTATCTTGTATATGTCCGATAACACAACGTAGCAGAAATTTCACATTCCATCTAGTCCATAAACCGTAGAACCACATTGTACTTTCCGAAATCATACACAAGATCAGAATCTCACATTTATTCACGTCCAAGCAACGGTCGTAGTCAATATAACTTGGTCTAATAAGTCCAAGATCGATCCCACAGAGAATTAACCTACCAATTGCAACTATCACAACCCCAAAAGTACTTTCGAATCAAGTTCCCAAAATTTAGAATCTATTTTTGTATGGGTTTCGACTAATTACTACCTTAGCAAGAATTAAAAAGACTTAAAAGAAAGAATTGAATGTTTGGGTAAAAATAATATGGAGAAAGACTAAGGTATTGATTTCCCCTATTGATGGAATCCCTTATCGTTATGCTCATACAAATTGTTAATATATTCTATCAATCATGAACGCTATGTGTATCGTAACCCTCTCCCGAGCAATTACAATAATTTACTAGTGCACTCTCCCGAGCTACCCTAGCTAGCTTCAATTTGAATAGTTCACTTAAGATTGCACCCAAGACTTCGTTATTCCTAACCCCGTCTTTACGCCTAAAGTTATTGATTCCTCCAATAACCAAAGTATGGTGTTGTTCAACAATATACCTAAATATGCACTCTTTTCCAAGTTATGCACACTAAATAGGCACCGCTAATTGGGAGCTCTACCAATTAACTACAATAAGAATGAAGTTGAACAAATAAAAATCTAAGTCACAATTTGTAATCACATAAACGATAAGTTCATCACCCAATAGGTTCCATCAAAACCTTAGAAAAGGATTTAGCTACTCATGCTTAAAGAAACAAGAATAATAATTGAAATCATACAGAAATAATTGATATAAAATAAAAGAAAGAGTTTGAGAGGAATCTCTCTTACTAAAAATCTTGCAAAAGTAATGAATTAAAGACAACATGCCTCTATGGGGCAAACTAGGACTTTAAATAGAGGTTTTAAGGCTTAGAAAACTAAATTTGAGTACAATTAGGACTACTGCTGCGGCGACTTCCGCGGTTCGTTCGTGGCCACGGACGGACCGCGAACAGCAAACTTCAGAGAGCCTGTTTTTCCGCGGTTCATCCGCGGTCGCGAATGAAACGCGATTTTGCACCCTGTTCCGTTACGCATTTGAAAAACCGCAAAACATGAAAGTTGTAGCCCTTTGCGTTTGCTTTCCAACCATATATTATGAAGCCAAATTGGATTTATTAGCGAAACGTTATGTCCAATTTACTAGACAGTGCACAATATGCCTCATCCATTCTTCGCTTGTACTACACTTATCAAATTTGACCCCCGAACTCGATCCCGGCTTAATTACTTGAGCTTTTACTCAGACTTCAAAGCTCCAAATCACTTAAATTCATTCCATAACATCCATATAGCGCAGAATCGCACCTTCCCGGCTACTTTCAACATAAGTTCTTGACTTGTACCACATTTTGGCCTTTTTCACCATCTTTTGACTCCAAAACTTGCTCTTTTAGTCTTCATTAGCTCAAGTGTACCTATAACACACTAAGAACACTAATAAAAGCATTTTGTCATCATAAACAATATCAAAACAACAATAAAGCGTGATTATTTAGGGCATAAATATAGTCAAATTCACCTATTATCAATACCCCACACTTAAACCTTTGCTCGTCCTCGAGCAACTTTTAATCACACTTTAGGCCAATTAACAAAATTTTGTCTCCCCCAAAATATGTCACAAAAGCTATTATACATGAACAACCTAAGATATGCACAAGCTTTACCTAACCGCAAACTCTCATGCCCGCACATTATTACTTACTCTCCTTATTACCAAAAACTTGCAAATTTACCTCCTTCCTCTTGAATTACATGCCCTCACAAAATTTATTGAGAGAAGTTCCCACACATTAACAATTCAAATACATGGAACTTATAGATATCGGAAAAATTCACTCACTCTCAACAAAGAACATTTATATGAATACCGACACCCCATAGGCTTGCCCCTAGTGTAATACTCCACTAATCGAGTTATTCAATCATAGATCAAGAGGTCTTTAAGGGTTGTAATGTAGGCTATGGGACGGGTAGGATACTTTTGGTTATAGTGACTAGCCTCCCTAAGCACTTTTCTTTTCTTTTTCACAACTTCTCTTAGGTCTTTACTTCCTTATGTCTCCCATAAACATACCTTCACCTTTCTTCCATTTTAACCCCCACTTTTCTTTTATTGATGTAACTGGCCTTTCTAAATTTTTTTTTTACATATTCATCAATATAGCTCTTTGTTTCATTGCTTTGCAACATTATTTTGGACCAGTCCACTATTTTTTTTTTCCTTAATTCTTGATTTTCCCTTTTTCAATTTCCCTTCACCCCACACTTAAACTTTTGCATATTCATTACACTACAAGTGCTTCTAGGAGGTAAAGTAGAATATTATACATATTTGATGAACATTCAAGGGTTATCAAAGAATAAGTTTAAGCTCAAAGGGGTTAACTAAGATATAATGTACAGGTGAATTCATGTATATGGGGTAATACAAAGAAATGCCTCTATCCTTTCTACAACCAAACAACTTCTATTTCGCTTTGCAAACACACAGGGCAAGTTCTAGGCATCATGTACAACATACAATGTAAGTAAAACCTCACACACACATGGCATGCAACTCATTTGGAATCCAGTTTATCTACAAAGTCCTATCGATGTTCAAGCAAGCATTATTGTGCAATTTAAGGCATATTGAGATTCTACAGTCAAGCTTAGAAGATACATTCTCAAGTTCAATTTACGCTTTTTCTAATGTGCATATTCGGGGTTACATGTTGCCTTTTTACCTCTAATCCTAAAAAAGAAAAAAAAATCTACCTAACCCGGTTCAATTAAAAACCCTTGGAAAAGAACCGTGGTCAAAAGAAAAACCAAGGGGGAGATGATACATTACCTAGAAAAAGAAAATAAAAGAAAGAAAATTCCTATGTGGACTACTTCCCTCAAGAGTACTTGTCCTAAATAGTCCGTCATAAGGAAGAGTCCTCTACTCATATTTTTGTATTTTTTTTTTTAATTTTCTGATTTTTTTGTGTTTTTATTCCGACGTAGACCCTTAAGAAACCCGTCGCCAAGTGTCCATCATCGGGCCAAGCCAGCTAATATAATTTACAGCTACATCTACTATATACAATATACAATACAAGATAAGTCTCCCACCCCACACTTAAAATCATGCCATGTCCTCATGGCATAATAATACATGTATAGCACAGAAGGGTGAGAAAACTTACCTGGGATCTACCCCGTGTCTAGCCACTTTATCACTTTCTTTTTCACCCTATCCTTCATATTCGGGTTCAACCTTCTTTTGCGTTTCCTGGAAAGTTTAGTGTCCCTCTTCCCGGATAATCTTGTGCATGCAGTATGCAAGGCTGATCCCCTTTATGTCTGCCATGGTCCAACCAATGGCAGTCTTTCATTCTTTTAGTACCTGTATAAGCTTTTGAGCCTGCACATCTAACAAACTAGATGAGATAATAACAGGTAACGTGGAGTTAGGACCTAGATACTCATACCTGAGATGTGATGGTAGTGGTTTAAGTTCAAGATTCGGTGGCTCTTCTATGGATAGCTTTGCTGGCGGGCCTTCTCTTTTCTCTGAGTGTAGAGGTTCGAACTCGAGCTCTCTCCGCCAAAATCCCTTTTCTTCCAGAGATAGTACCTATTCTGCTAAACTTTCACCGTTTACCTCTTCCATGTTCATCAGGCATGCTTGAAGTGGATCTTCAATAGTCAACTCTGCATCGTCAGTCTCCACTATCACATCAACCGCATCAATGAGAGAGCAATTTGCGAATTCACTAGGGCGCCTCATGGATTTTTGCACATTGAAGATGATCTCCTCATCATTCAACCTCATTTTGAGTTCCCCAGTTTCACAATCAATTATGGCTCTCCCGGTGGCTAGGAATGGTCTTCCTAGGATTATGGGAATTTCTTCGTCGACCTTGCAATCAAGAATAACAAAATCGGCGGGAAACACGAACTTCCCAACCTGGATTAGCACATCATCTATAATACCAAATGGACGCTTAACCGTCCTGTCAGCAAGCTGTAAAAGCATAGATTTAGGTCTGGCTCTCCCAATGCCTAACCTCTTATAGATAACTAAGGGCATGAGATTAATGCTTGCCCCCAAATCACATAAGGCCTTAGTAAAGGCATAATTCCCTATAGTGCATGGGATAGTGAAACTACCCGGATCAGATAGCTTCTCAGCAATGGGTCTAGAGACCACTGCACTACAAGTCTGGGTAAGTGTAACTGGGGCCAAGTCTTGGAAATCAAATTTCCGCGACATCAAATACTTCATCATCTTAGCATAACCACACATTTCTTTTAAAGCTTCAATTAATGGAATGTTTACCTGGATTTGCTTGAGCATTTCGAAGAAGTTTTTATATTGCTCCTCTTTCTGGTGTTTGGCCAACCTTTGGGGGAATGGTGGTGGAGGTCTCTTCTTCCCGGTGACTTTGGATTTTTCTTTTTCTATTACTTTCTCATCAATCTGATGCTCTACTTGTTCAGCTACCTTCTCCGTTCCCTGTTTTGCTTCTTTATTTTCAGCAACTGGCTGGACTGTGACTTCTGTCAACCCTGTGGATTCATCCAGTTCAATGGGCAATGGAGTGGATGTCTCAGCTTGTGTGTCAATTTTCTCACTTTCATTCTCAGCATCAAGATCTCTACCGCTTCTCGGAGTCACTGCCATCATCTGATTTGGGATTTGGTCCTTTGGGTTTGTTTGTGTATCTGCAGGCAATGTCCCTTGAGGATGATTGTTGAGAGACATAGCAACCTGACCCACCTGTACTTCAATATTCTTGATGGCGGCATCATGTGCATCTATCCCCTTATTTGTTTTGGCATTTGACCTGATTACCTGCTGCATCATAGCTTTCAACTCTGCGAACCCATCGTCATGTCTACCCCATGAGGTGGTGGAGGTGGATGATATCCCTGCTGCTGATTGCCGAAATTCTGAGGTCTAGGATATATGGAGCCATGTTGTGTGGTGGCCTCATACCTGCTGCATTAAATTGTGGCTGGGGAGGTCTGTACTGCATTTGAGCCTGTTGGCCCCAGTTTTGATTACCTTGTCGCTGCCCTCCATAGTTAGCCACATAGTTCATGTCTTCATGCTGATGATGATGTTCTTGGTCCGCAACCCATGGATTACCTATGGGTTGGCTGATTCAAGATGTGCATAAACCACCATTGGTAGTGTCTACAATGTGAACCTGCTGCTTGACCCCTGATTCTTCCACCTTCTTTGTTAGGATGCTCATTTGTGTCAATAGAGTTGCCATGTTCTCCTCCAAAGTGTTGGATGGATCCAGAGGTACAGAGTGTACCACTGGTGTGATAGGAGCATTCCTGGACGTCCACCTGGAATTTTGAGCCATCTTGTCTAGCAAATTTTGGCCCTCTCTCCAAGTCTTGCTCAGAAAAGCCCCACCTGCTGAAGCGTCTACAATGTTCTTCATGCTGTCTGAAAGCCCCATGTAGAATCTTTGGCCCAACATCTGCTCGGGAATCCCATGATGAGGACACATAACAAGCATACCCTTGAATCTGCCCCAAGTTTCATGTAATGTTTCCATTGGTTTCTGCTTGAAACTCACGATCTCATCAATTTGTTGAGCTGTCTTGTTAGGTGGATGAAACTTGTTGTGGAATTGTTTGACTAACTCATCCCAAGTGGCAATGGAGTTTATAGGGAGTGAGTTTAGCCATATCTGTGCTGCTCCTGTAACTAAGAACGGAAAGAGTAATAATCTGATAGCTTCCGGAGTTACATTTCAGTTGCCTTTGTGTTTTGCATATTGATAGAAAGTTCTTGAGGTGCTGCTGTGGATCTTCAACCTGAGACCCAGAGAATAATCCCTTGTTTTGCAACAAGTGAAGCATGTTGTTGGTAATCTGGAAAGACTCGGCTTGAATTGCTGGCACAACGATGGCAGTTGCCAAATTATCCGCTGTGGGTTGTGCCCAGTCGAACAATGCACCTTCCTGTGCCTCCTGTGCCTCTTGCATATTTAGCCCGGCTTGCTGGTTTTGATCATTTATGTCACCCATGTCGAAGTCTAGTTTGATTGGTTGTTGAGATTGTTGAATTTGTTTGATGGCTTTGTTACGTGCCCGGAAGGTTTGCGCGGGGTCCGAGAGTCCTTCAATTAGTTCTCTAGTCCTTGCAGATTTTCTAGGCATGCACCTGAATACCCAAATCAACAAACGTCAAAATATTCAATGTAGAGTGTAGAAAGAACCTGAATACACAAGAATCTTGAAGTTCTGGCAATGACAATTGATAATTCCGTTAACTCCGCGGCAACGGCGCCAAAATTAATTCACGTCCAAGCAATGGTCGTAGTCAATATAACTTGGTCTAATAAGTCCAAGATCGATCCCATAGAGAATTAACCTACCAATTGCAACTATCACAAACTCAAAAGTACTTTCGAATCAAGTTCCCAAAATTTAGAATCTATTTTTGTATGGGTTTCGACTAACTACTACCTTTGCACGAATTAAAAAGACTTAAAAGAAAGAATTGAATGTTTGGGTAAAAATAATATAGAGAAAGACTAAGGTATTGATTTCCCCTATTGATGGAATCCCTTAACGTTATGATCATACAAATTGTTAATATATTCTATCAATCATGAATGCTATGTGTATCGTAACCCTCTCCCGAGCAATTACAATAATTTACTAGTGCACTCTCCCGAGCTACCCTAGCTAGCTTCAATTTGAATAGTTCGCTTAAGATTGCACCCAAGACTTCATTATTCCTAACCCCGTCTTTATGCCTAAAGTTATTGATTCCTCCAATAACCTAGGTGTGGTGTTGTTCAGCAATATACCTAAATATGCACTCTTTTCCAAGTTATGCACACCTAATAGGCACCGCTAATTGGGAGCTCTACCAATTAACTACAATAAGAATGAAGTTGAACAAATAGAAATCTAAGTCACAATTTGTAATCACATAAACGATAAGTTCATCACCCAATAGGTTCCATCAAAACCTTAGAAAAGGATTTAGCTACTCATGCTTAAAGAAACAAGAATAATAATTGAAATCATACAGAAATAATTGATATAAAATAAAAGAAAGAGTTTGAGAGGAATCTCTCTTACTAAAAATCTTGCAAAAGTAATAAATTAAAGACAACATGCCTCTATGGGGCAAACTAGGACTTTAAATAGAGGTTTTAGGGCTTAGAAAACTAAATTTGAGTACAATTAGGACTGCAGCTGTGGCGACTTCCGCGGTTCGTTCGCGGCCACGGACGGACCGCGAACAGCAAACTTCAGAGAGCCTGTTTTTCCGCGGTTCATCCGCGGTCGCTAATGAAATGCGATTTATCACCCTGTTCCGTTGCGAATTGGAAAAACCTCAAAACATGAAAGTTGTAACCCGTTGAGTTATCTTTCCAACCATATATTATGGAGCCAAATTGGAGTTCTTAGCGAAACGTTATGTCCAATTTACTAGATAGTGCACAATATACCTCATCCATTCTTCGCTTGTACTACACTTATCAAATTTGACCCCCGAACTCGATCCCGGCTTAATTCCTTGAGCTTTTACTCAGACTTCAAAGCTCCAAATCACTTAAATTCATTCCATAACATCCATATAGCTCGGAATCACACCTTCCCGGCTACTTTCAACATAAGTTTTTGACTTGTACCACATTTTGGCCTTTTTCACCATCTTTTGACTCCAAAACTTGCTCTTTTAGTCTTCATTAGCTCAAGTGTACCTATAACACACTAGAACACTAATAAAAGCATTTTGTCATCATAAACAATATCAAAACAACAATAAAGAGTGATTATTTAGGGCATAAATATAGTCAAATTCACCTATTATCACACATCTATACTCAGAATAAGCCCGAACAAACAATAATAACCATACATACAACCTCAAGTGTAATCGTATGATATACTACATAACCCAAACACTCAAAACGATAACTTCTATTCACAACAATTGCCCACAACACTTGAATACCGGTAGAAAACCTCTTATCAATTAAGGTCTTATTCCAACACTTTCATATACTGCCAATGATAAATGAAACCCGCAAAAAACAGTAACCATTTCTCAGATCAACCATTCATGAAGCCACATCCCTTTGGACGATATTATCCTTCCAACAAGTTGAAATCAAATCTGTTTATATTCATTTGTGACTCCAAAGATCACCTCAAACCTAACACACCACTCCCGTAATATGAAACATCAATACATGCCTAATCCACAAATTTCATTTTTCACGCATCAATAAGGAACAGTCTGAACATACCCAAATCATGAAGATAACCAAAATGAAAGAGTTGTACCTTAAGCTCATCAGTACCATCACAATACAATACTAAGACCCCGTCTCACATCATAGAAATAGAATACATTAATCTACCCCGAAAGGTCATATCTCCACGTAGCCTTACTACAAATGCGCGATCCTATCCAAACACTATTACACCTGAAACACCTCTAGTCATTGTGCTCAAAATCGACAGCCACACATAATTTGATGTCTGGAACCAAGCAAATCATTACACCCATGGTGATACAAATAACATATGCCATGCAACCGATAGGACATAACCGATATGTCATTCCCTAAGCAACACTCAATTACTCTTCCCGCTCGAATTCTACTAAGAGACCCCAATTGAAAAACACCACATGTGCCTATAACCAAAAAATCATAGCATCTTGTAACACAAAAAATGTTACTCACAGATCTCCCTAGATCACTGATAAGCTCAACAACGATCGAATCAATACCTCCCTCAACAATGCCATTCAGAGTTAACCAAGTCGACTCAAGATAGAATGCTCATCATAAGAGCCCAAATAAGGGAGACAAATCCATGCCAACCGCCCGTTGGGTCTCCAAAATATAAAAATCCCAATAAGACAAAAGCCGCCGAACATCGCCACTAAGTCTGTGGTATTCCCGGCATAGCTAACAATGCTATCTCACCGCAATAGCCCAGAATAACACAACACGGAAAAACACCAATATCATATCTAAAATCTGACATACCTCGTAAAGAAAGATCCACCCCGACCTCCAAATCTCGGCAATCACTAAACAATACTGATACACACAATCTAGAATCGCAGCATCTCCTAAATATGAGAACTTCCTATCTCCAATTCTGTGTAGCACATAGGTCACCCTACCTGATCCCAGATTCTGCAGTCCAAATACGTGTCACACCTCAGGTATCCATTTATTCCACGAAAGATATTCTAAAATTCTTCTATGCCATCAAGCAACTCGAATATCAACAGTCGGTCTAACAGGAAAGTACCACAATACTATCAAAATATCATCAATTTAATCACATCACTCTTTTTCTGAAACATATACTCCCGTCAAATCACTTCCAACTAGCAATACCAATTTCTTGATTACCCGAGGCTACCCGTTGCCTAAGAGTTTTATGAACTTCTTTTCAAAACTGAACTGTAACTCATCTAGCCAAGAACTTCCACTGATCCCATTCAGAAGAAATATCATTACATATCCCATGCTCCGTATGCCCATAGGAAATATACATCTCCAAACCATGATAAAACCCAACAAGAACTCTCTCCCAATTCCATTCGCACAAGCTAAACTATCAGGATTGAATCCTCCTAACTAGACCAAGCTAAGCAAGCTGTCAGAACTCAAGAGCTTTGTTGCAAAATACTTGTACGAACTCATTACCTCGAACACATACAAAGAATTAATCATATCCTTTCCATACCTATTTAGTCTACTACCAATCTACTTCATCTATCTAGATTTCCTTCTAATTCCTTTTCAACTTGATATCCCCTATTGTTGTAGTACCACAATATCTCAACCCAGGATCACTACTCGAGACCCAGGCACAAGACCACACTGTCTAAAACCCATAAGCCGCTGAACACTCTCTGAATATCCCCGGAAATACCACATTCTAGGATACTTTACTCTGTAGAACTTCATGCGAATTCTAAATCTATTACCTTTAATTTCAAGATACCGATACAAAAGAGCCCAATAAATCATAAAAATTCCACAAGTCTTAACCTCTTTCCCATGAAAACACAGTCTTTAACCATATACACAACCATGGGATACCCAATTTTTTCTGTAGAATCTTGAACACAATAGAACTATTCTCGAAAGCCAGTCACTCTTATTCAAACTGCAAATTACTTGACCTAACGAACAAAATCACCTGCACCTCATTGGCACTACAATATCGCAATAATGAAATCCTCATCCCAATACGACCAAGGAACATCCTACTCTATGCACAGAGCATTCTTTATCGATAATAACTCTAGACATTCTACGATTCTCATACCAGATAAAACATAATATAACCTTTGTCAATACTTTCCTTTTATCGAGCCATAGCTAATTCACTCGCATGACTCAAACTCGCACCAACATAACCATGCAATCAACTGCTTAAAGCAGAATCTCCCATTTGGCTCGAAGCCATAGATCAAGACACACATACAATAACTTATAACATTTTTACTCTATTGATGTCACAGTGCCGTAGTGAGATTAAACTCAAATCATTTATAAGATTTTGAAAACACAGATCGTCTAGTACTGTAAATCTTTTGCAAATCTCGCATTCATCCCCGCAGCAGCTAATCCCACTCTCCTAAGCAACCCGAAATTTCAAATTTCAGCACATACCCTTCAATTACACATGAATCTTTTAACATACACATAGGGATCACACTATTTCGAAACACTTCGTAGGAGATAACCCACCTGCTTCGCCTTAATATAATATTTACATACACCTTCCATCGTCATACATATTACACAACGACTTAGTCTTCCTGAGTCTGAACTCATACAACAACATGAAATTTACTTCACTCCCATCTATGAGACATGAAAATATTCATCACGCGCCCATCACTCAGGGCCACACCCCGTCACAAATGGAAATCAAACACTTCATAATTAATATATTATCCAGTAGACCTTCCTCATCGCTTCCAAGTTACATAGATACATCTTGAAGTACTAACATACTCATCACATGGCCATTCAACCGTCACTTCCACTAATAGGGAAACTTCCGAACATATAAGTTCAAAACACTTATTCACACAATCAATACGTCGTACTCAAGCCATAGGCAAAGATCCGGTCTCAAGTCCTCCAGAGTGGCCCAACATCAAGCTCACAGAGATCAAATCTTGCCCCTTGATCGGGGAATCACAAGCCATTAAGGCACATTTGATATTGAGCGCTCATGCGTGCTTACAAATGCGTGGAAGGAGTTTCAAGAGTTACTTTTCAAGCTGAATCAAGGGCGCACGATAAGATTACAAGAATGCAAATTTTTCCTAAATGTCCTGCAACCTCTCAAGAATAAATACAGATGTCTCCATACCGATTCGCGAGACTCTACTAAACTTGCTCATGACTCGTGAGACCTAGCGACCTATGCTTTGATACCAACTTGTCAAAACCCAATTACCGAACCCAATCATGACAGTGCCTCTCGTGAAGATAAGGCCAACCAACTAACCCAACTCGTCATTTCAAAAATAATTTAAACATGAATAAAAAACTAACATATGACTTAATAATATTAATTAGGGGGATTACCATCCCCACACAGCCTTAACCGGGGTGTCACAAGTCACGAGCATCTATAAGAATGTTATTGCACTTTACAAGTCTAGAAATACACCGGGCAGGAATAACGAATAACAAAGAAAGATAGTGGTACTACGAACATTGGCAGTCACCTCGCTAAACCTCTATAACTCTATCTCCATGCAGCCAATACCCGCTACCGGGTGAATAAATGCCTGCAACTGCATATGAGGTGCAGGGTCTAAAGCGAGTACTCCAACTCAGTGAGTAATAAAGGTAAATAATAACTGAGCAGTAAGAAAATGTAAAGCAACTAATATGTTGTATAGAAGCAGGGTACAACCCTTGAGAAAACAGTGAAGCTGTGAAATCTTTGGCAATATCTTGGCTCAATTTAAATCCCTTTTGCAAATGATCTTTTCAACAGTTATGAAAATGATTTCAAAATAGTTAGCACTGATAAGCACAAAAAATCCACCCCGCAGGCACAAATACCGCAGTACGACATGTAAAAAGACGATTAAATATGCAAGATACGTACATAAAATTTTGCCCATCGGGCAATATCTCAAAATAGTACCAGCCCTTCGGGCTCTCTTTCACCAACACTCACAGCCCTTCGGGCTCTCTCTCTCAGATCACTCTTAGAACGATATCATAGAGTAACTGCTGCGGCGTGCAACTCAATTGGTATCTCGCTACGGCGTGCAGCCTGATCCACATGGGTACCCGCATTCACTCTGGGGGTGCGCACTCCGGAGGGGCTCCTTATGGCCCAAGCGCAAAATCAAGCCACCTCGTCGCATGTAAAACAAGGACTAAAACCTTTCTCAGATCACACTCAAGGCCTGAATGCCTCCTTACATAACACTCGAGGCCTGAAATCCTCCTTACATAACACTCGAGGCCTGAAAACCTCCTCACATAACACTCGAAGCCTGAAATCCTCATCGCATAAAACTCGAGGCCTGAAAGCCTCCTCATATCACTCAATATATCCTCACACATCGACCTTGGCCTCACTCAATCCGGAAAACATCATAATCCCCTCGGGCATCAATAAAATAGTAGTGCTCAGCACAAACAAAAGTGGAAAAATCATTTAAGTCTCAAAGTTTAATTAAAACGGCTGACCTTGTAAAATAGTATAATAAGTAGGACTGATTTCAAGTAGTATGTAAAATAGTGAGGAAACAGTGATAAAATCCTCGAAGGGTTCAAATAATTGGCACGAAGCCCAACTTTGGCAATCAGCCCAAATCATGATAATGTAAAATATGTTTTAGTCAACTACACGGCATAATCATCAATCGGGATTGACCAAGTCACAATATCCAATAGTGCTCTACCCCAGGATCACTATCCGGCATGCGAGTCACCTTAATATAGCACGATGGTGTGTAAATCCGGGGTTTCAAACCCTTAAGATATCATTTACAATTATTACTCACCTTGAACTGACGAAAGTTTTAGCTCGCGATACCTTGCCCCTCAAATTGGCCTCCATGTGCGTCGAATCTATCTAAAATCAGAGCGAATACATCACAATATGCTAAGGGAAAAAGCCCAAGCGAAAACAATCAATAATGAGCACAAATACTGAAATTAACAAAATCCGAGCCCCAGGAACACTTCTCAAAACTCAGAAATTTATAGATCAATATGTTCCTTATCTCCTCACGAGTTCATACATACCAAGAACTCTCAAAACCGAGCTGAAATAGCCCTTCAAATTCTAATTTAAAATTTCAAAAACTCAAGCCCTAGTTCTTCCCATTTTAGCCAAGTTTCTATTAATTTCAAGGTTAATTTAACATAATAATTGTGTTTTTTTTTGTACATATGAATTACCTCTAATCATTCCCAAATCCCTTCAATTTCTCCAAAAACTCTCCCACGGGTGATAAAAATGGTGGAAATAACCCTTAGCTGGCGGAATAAAATGAGCTTTTAAAACCCTTCTCTGAACATGCACTTTTGCTTCTGTGGTTGCCTTCCCGCATTTCTGACTACTGCTTATGCGGTTTTTCTTCCGCTTCTCCGGATGTTCATTATGCCCAAGATCACTTTTGCGGTCAAGTCCCGCTTCTTCGAACGCCACTTATATGGTCAAACATCCGTTCCTACGGAACTCCTCTACGAGCATGTGATTTTTGCCACGCTTAAATTATTCCTATAAAATTCCTTAGAATTAGGTTTTTTCTTTTATTATTTGAATTTTAGGAATTAATTGCATGATTTTGTGTCTTTTTTACATTTTTGTGTGCATTTTAATTGATATAATTCCAGAAATACAAAATAGTACACATTTTAATATTACAAAAAATAAAGAAAATTACAAAAATTGTTCTTGACATTTTTACTTTCAATTTTTAGAATTTGTCTTAAGTTTTCTTTTAAATTAGAAATTAGTTAATTTTAGAATTTTAATTAGTATTATTTTAGAGTCAACTTTGGTCTTTTATTTATTATTTTACATTTAAATAAAATCAGAAAATACTAAGAAAAAGAGAAGAGGAATTGAAATGAAAATGAATTGTAATTAAATGAAAGAATTGAAACAAACACTTAAAATTAAAAAAGAAGGACAAGCTGGCCAGCTTGCATTCGGGCCAATATCAAAATAACCTCCAACCCAAATCACTAACCCAAACCCGGTACCCCAGGCTAAGCCCAAAACTCACCACTACCCGATCCAGTTTTGTGACGACCCGACCCGTCGTCTCAGGTATTACCACCCCGTTCATCCCACATTGTGTTGCCTTATATTGCATTATCAGTTTTGGGTGTGTTAGAATTTAATTGGAGTAAGTTTGGTAAGAAATGAGATACTTAGTCTCTTTTAAGAAAACTTAAGTTGGAAAAGTCAATCGGATGTTGACTTATGAGTTAGAGGGCTCAAAATTGAATTCCGATGATTTGGTTAGCTCCGGGTGATGATTTAAGGCTTATGAGCGCAATCGGAAGTAATTTTGGAGGTCCTGTGAAGAAGATAGACTATTTTGGCGAAGTTAGTATTTTGGCGAATTCCGGTTGATAGGTGATATTTTGATCAGGGAGTCGGAACGGAATTTCGAGAGTTGCAGTAGCTCCGCTAGGTAATTTTGGACTTGTCCGCAAAATTTTAGGTCTTTCGGACGTCATTTGGTTGGGTGTCAGATCGAATGTGAGTCTTGGAAGAATTTGATAAATTTAGGCTTGAATACATTGTAAATTAATATTTGTTGTGTTTATGGACGTGTTTTGATGATTGGAACAGATTTGGATAAGGTTATAGGAAGTTTTGGTGCTTTTGGTTAGGTCCTGGGGACCTCGGGGTGCGTTTCGGGGGTGGTTTCAGACCATTTCTAGGCCATTTTTAACTGCTGGTTTTTGGCTACAGTAGTTCTCAACGCGATCGCAGGGAATTGGTCACGATCGCGGTGAGCAAAATCTGATAAAAATGTTAATGAATCGTGATCGCATAAATTGCTCCGCGATCGCGAAGAAGAACTTTCTGTCGCATAGGTCCTACTTCGAAAGTTCATATCTTTTTGTATACAAGGAATTTTGAGGTTATTCAAATACGCAAGTTGTAGAGAATCGTGTCTGGTTTTCAGAAAGCTAAAGAAATCCTGATTTAGACTTTGTAGCAAACGTTTTGGACGTTAGACTATACGCTGTCCGAGAAGGATCTCTAAAATATATAAATGAATTCGGAAGCTTGTATCTCGAAATGTATAAGAAATCAGGAAATTATCAACAAATGAAACTTTTAGCCCTATATGTCTAGTTTCTTGAAAAACAAACCATTTATTATTCGGAGTTGTGTATAAAAAGTTATGACCATTATACTGAAGCCTGTCCGGAGGAACCGAAATTTATTCACCGCGATCGCGAAGGGTATTTTTTGGGCCAGAAATTATTTCTCCGCAATTGCGAAGCATTTCCCGCGATCGCAGTGAACAAAATACCTGGACAGAAAGTTTTAAAACATTTCATCCGCGAACCAAATCCATTTTTCCACCATTTTTGGTCATTCTTGAGAGCTTTTGGACGAGAATTGAAGGGGTTTTGACTTGAAAATTGTTGGAGGTAAGTTTTATGAGTTAATTACATGTCTTTATACAAGAATAATCCATGGAATTCATGAATTTAGGGCTAAAAATTAAGAAAATAGGGCTTGGAGCAAAAATCTTAAATTTAGGATTTGAAAAGCCATTTGTGGTATGAATTGAGAGTTCTTGGTATGTACGGACTCGTGGCGAGACGAGGATTTCGGAAATGTTAAATTTCATAATTTTTCGGAATGTGGGCTCAGGGCTCGAGTTTTGTCAATTTCGTATTTTTGGGTATTTGTCGAGTTCTTTCGATTGGGTTATGTCCCATTAGCATATTATGATGCATTCCTTATAATTTTTGATAGATTGGACGCACGTGGAGGCCGGTTTGAGGGGCAAAGGCATCGCAGACTAGAATTCACGCCGGCTCGAGGTGAGTAATACTTGGGAATGACATCCTGAGGGTTTGAAACCCCGGATTTTCACATCTTAGTGCTGTATTGAGGTTACTTGCATGCTGGACTTGAGCGTGGGGTAGAGCACCATTGGGGATCATGACTTGGTCCATCCCGGTTGTTGGTTTTTACTATGTATTTGCAAACAATTTATTGTTATCATTATGATTTGGGCTCATTGCCATACTTGGAGCTTATTGCCGACTGTTTGAATTCTTTATGAACTTGATATGTCATCACTGTTTCCCTCACTAATTAAAATATGATTTGAACTCAGTCCGTGTGATTTACACTATTTATGAACTCTGCTATATTTTACTCAATCTTAGAGTTTTAAACGATATTTGAACTATCATTTGAGTTGAGTATTATTGTTTCACTGATGCCCGAGGGGCTTTTTGACTAATTTTGGACTGATTGGAGCCGAGGGCCACATGTGAGGCCATGGGGAGTGATTTGAAGGGGCTTTCAGGCCTCGAGTGATATGTGAGCATTTTTATATACATGCACTGATCAGACTGCACGCCGCAACATTATTGCTCTTGGGCTGTAGGAGCCCCTCCGGAGTTTGTACACACCCCTAGTGAGCGTGGGTACCCAAATGGATCGGGCTGCGCGCCGCAGCGGGCATATGCATTGCATTTCATTCATGCATTTACTCCTGTTTGTACTACGTGGCATGATATTTAGCACTCATATATCATTGGCATACATACTTTTAAATGCCCTGTTGATCAGATACCCTAGTACTATATGTTAAGGATTGTTGTGCCCAACGACCGATTTTTGAGCAGATTTGCTCTAGTTGACCAGATACCCTGGTGTTATATGTTAAGGAATGTTGTGCCCAAGGGGCCATTTTGTGAGCCGACTTGCTCTATCTGATATAATGTTCATATGCTTGGCTGTTGGAAAAGAAAAAGGGGATATTTGTAAATGAGATTTTATAAAAGAGATTTTTAACTGATCTTGAGATTTTCTAAAGAATTTTCATAGTGTTATGACTTTTGTTCTCAAAGGGATTATACTGTCTTGTATAGCATTTTGGTGCGCCCATACGTATTTTCTTATCGCTCAGTTGTTATTCTCTTTTATTACTACTGAGTTGGAAGTACTCACTTTACTCCCTGCACCTTGCGTGCAGTTGCAGGTATTGTTCAACCGTTAGCGGGTTATTAGCAGGGCAGAAGACCTTATGGTGGTGGTTGAGCCAGGTGACTGCTAGCGTTCGTGGCACCTTACTTCATCCTTGTATTCCAGTTTTTATCTTGTAATTATTTATACATTGTTGGCCAGTAGAAGCGCCTTTACTCATTAGATGCTCGTGACTTGTGACACCCCGGTCGGGTTGTATTGGGATGAAATCATTAGTTAAATGCCACTAAGGAATATTTCTATACATTTATGTGTAATAGTTGTTAAAAGAGGATTTGGGGTTGTTGGCTTGCCTTGTCTTCACGAAAGGTGCCATCATGACCGGGTATGGATTTTGGGTCATGACGAGTTGGTATCAGAGCCTAGGTTACTAGGTCTCACGAGTCATGAGCAGGGTTAGTAGAGTCTCGCAGATCGGTACGGAAACGTCTGTATTTATCCTCGAGAGGTTGCAGAACCTTTAGGAAATAATTCACTTTCTTGGAATTCTTATCGTGTGTACTTGATTCAGCTTGAAAATATAATTTATGAAATTCCTGCCACACGTCTATATGCGCACGCGAGCGCTCAGTATTATAAGTGCCTTGATAGTTTGTGATTCCACGATTGAGGGGCGAGATGTAATATCTATAAGTCTCACATTTGATCAGTCTGCAGGAGTTGAGGCCGAATCATCGCTTATGGCTTGAGCACCAATGTGCTGATTTTGTGAGCTGGAGTTATGAACTTATATGTTCAGTATTGTCCCAAATTGCGGGGGTGGCGGCTGGATAGCTATGTAATAAGCATGTTGGTATTGTATAATGTGTATGGTA
Organism: Nicotiana noctiflora; assembly: GCA_032618575.1. NCBI lineage: Eukaryota > Viridiplantae > Streptophyta > Magnoliopsida > Solanales > Solanaceae > Nicotiana > Nicotiana noctiflora. The sequence continues at coordinate 39,134 of JASVEL010010345.1, forward strand.
GTGAAAGGTATACAAAAATATTAAGGAAAGAAAATATTTTTACTTGGTGGAATAGCCAGATAATGGAGGGTTGAAAGTATTTTATATGTGTTATGATTCAAATAGGTGAAACGCATGTCCATGTATCAACTTTGATAGCATAATACATGTAGTATTGAGATTAATGTTGTTGATATACATTGTGATATCTTGTCGAGTTATGGACGTGTTGTTAGGATGGTATTGGCCGTTCTTTGGCAGGTGGATAGGCCAAAATACAAAGGAAACTCTGCCGAAATCTTTGAAAAATTTGGGACCTAGTAAATATTTTGTCGCCTAAAGAGTGGGCTTAACTGTTATGTGAATGAATGCACAAAAAAACAATTGAGAAGAGTTAGAATTTCTGATGATTCGTATCTCCACAAGCTTGTGAAATAAAGAGTTTACTCTCGCAATTATGTTACGACAGCAATAGAGTATATGTGCTGTGATATATATGGCTTTGCATTGCGCTGTGTGAATTGTGAGACGACTTAAGAAACCGTTATGTGTTGAGAATCCGCGTAGGAATGATATTTGTATGAGCACCATGACTTTTGAAATTCAAATTGTATATCACCTCAGCTGTGCTTGAGTTTTGTAGTTTATAACGCTTAATATCCCTCAGGGATGATATTATGCACCTAGCATTCTTATGACCGATATTTGGTATTTGGTTATAATGAGCAGATTTGGCTAAATGTGTATCTCCTTATGTGAGATCTATATGTGGATTGGGTGGCACGCCGCCATGGGTATGTTATCTGGATTGAGTTGCACGCAGCAACAGTGTGATGTTGAGCATAGTTTTCTATATACTATTTTGTATGCCTTGCTTCCTGTTTTCTCAGGGAAGTCTGTATTTGTGCGTAGGATTTGATAATCCCTTCCAGAGCTTTTTTTCTTTTGTATTGCATTCGAATTAGTAGCCTATTGGCACACTGGGCATCATATGTGACTTATAATTATGTCTAGAGTGGCTTATCGCCCGAACAGTTTGTACTGGGTAAGACGAGATCATTGAATTTGAGATCAGTGCAATCTGAGTATGTAAAGTGACATTAAAGAGCTAAGACCATTGTTTGGCTCAGAATGAGGTGATAATTCTTGACGAGAGTATATGTCTGTGAAAAGGGTAATGTGAATAAACTGATTATATATTAGTAGTATTGCGGCATGTTATTGTTGGATCCATTGGGGGTATTCGTGTTTGCTCGATATCAAAGGTAAACATTGAACATCTGTCATGGAATGATTGTGTTCCACAGACCAGTGTACGACTGGGAGAGATTGTTTTACTTAATTGGGCCTTTGAGGCAGATAGAGGTTTCTACCATTGATTTAGTTCCGACATTGGGGGACTTTCGGATGTGTTTCTTGTGGTCGGGTATGTCGTCGGATGAGAATGTGAATATCAGTAATTATTTGGTGCCATGCACTATATTGAACAATTCTGTCATGAGCTATGCGTTATTTTCTGCGCTATGAGATCTCATGAATTGTTGGATATGATCACATGTAGTGCGGTTCTATTGAGGATTTAAAACGGAAGGCGAGCGGAGAGAGTAATTAAGTGTCACTCGGCAAATGGAGAATTGATTATGACCTTTTGGGGTAGATTCATGTGTTCTATATTGTGATGTGAGACGGGGTCTCAGCTTTGTGATGTAATGGTATTGATGATCTTAAGGTGCAACTTCTCCATTTGCGTCAATTATTCCGATTTGAGTATGTTCAGACTACTCCTTATTGGTGCGTGGATTATGCAAACTGTGGCTTAGTCTTGTGATAAGGTGCCATATAACCAGAGTGGTGCGTTGAATTTGAGATGATTGTTGGAGTCATTAATGAACGCGAACAGATGTGATTTCGACTGATTAGAGAGCTTATAGTGAAGTTTGGCCGGAAATCTATAGTGGTATTATTCAAGAAGCAAATTGCTTTATGTATGGGTGACCTGAGGAATGGTTACAGTTATCGCGTGTTTTATTTATCGTTGGCAGTATATGAAAGCGTTGGAATGAGACTTTAGCTAATAAAATGGTTTCTATCGATATTTGGTTGCCGTGGGCAGCTGTTGTGAATGGAAGTTATCGCGGTGCGAGTTTGAGTTGTATTGTATGTCAATGATTGCGGCCGAGGTCGCAGGTATGGGTTATTACGACTGGTTCATTTTTATTCTGAATATAGAGATGTGAGGTTTTGATCTTGTGTAAGATTTCAGAAGGCGAAATGTAGTTCTATAGGCTATGGACTAGATGGATTGTAAAATTTCAGCTATATGGTGTTGTCGGACCTATATGAGATAGGGTGGCGTGGTATCACCCCGAGTTATATGCGGGGTAAAGTTATTCAACTATTGGTACATTTATAGAACAACTTTGGGTTCACTCGAGGATGAGCGTTTATTTAAGTTGGGGAGAATGTGACGACCCGACCCGTCATCCCAGGTATTACCGACCCGTTAATCCCACATTGTGTTGCCTTAAATTTCATTATCAGTTTTGGGTGCGTTAGAATTTAATTGGAGTAATTTTGGTAAGAAATGAGATACTTAGTCTCTTTTAAGAAAACTTAAGTTGGAAAAGTCAACTGGATGTCGCCGCCAGCGGAAAATCGCCTCCGCCGGTTATAGTTGTCACACCTCCTTTTTTTGTATATATACCACTAATTTCTCTACACCCCGGGAAGGGATATAATAATAACAGGGAAGGATTTATTCCAATTAAAGGACATTCAGAACAGGATTTATTTATTAATTTTCAGAGTCGCCACTTGGAAAAATAATGGTGTCCCAAGTCACTGGTTTAATCCCGAACCGAGGAAATTATGACTCTGTTAACAGTCCGCGAAATCAAAAATCTAGATAAGGAATTCTGTTAACCCGGGAGAAGGTGTTAGGATGTGTAACGACCCGGCCCGTCGTTACGGGAATTACCACCCCGTTACCTTGCATTTACATTTATTATGCTTTTAAAACAGTATTAGAATATATCGGGTGAGTTAGGAGTGATTTGGATTGAAAATTAAACAAATAGCATGTTTGAAGAAAGCTTGAATATGAAAAGTCAACCAAGAGTTGACTATTGAGTTAGAGTGCTCGGAACCGGATTCCGATGATTCGACTAGTTCCGGGGGATCATTTATGACTTAGGAGAACAATCGGAATTGAATTCGGAGGTCCGGTGTAGTTTTAAGCTTGAATTGGCGAATGTTAAATTTTGGCGAAAACCGGATGGTAGGTGATATTTTGATCCGGGGGTCGGAATAGAATTCCGACAATTTCGTAGCTTCGTTATGTGATTTTGGATATGTCTGCAAATTTTCAGGTCATTCGGACATCGTTTGACCGGGTTTTGGATTGAATGTTAGTTTTGGAAGTTTTGAAGAAACTTAGGCTTGAATCCGTGGTTAATTGGTGATTTTGATGTTTAGTATGGTGTTCTTATGATTGGAACAAGTCCGTATCATGTTTTGGGGTATGTTGGTGGTTTTCGTTGGGGTCCCGGGGCCTCGGGATGGATTCGGACCATCAACCGGGCAATTAGAACTTGGAAAAACTCTGCAGAAAACTGCAGGTTCTGCCCAAGTCCTTAAGCCTTCGCGTTCGCGTGACTGGTGTCGCGTTCGCGAAGGCCAAGGCTTTTTATGCATCGCGTTCGCGGGAGAAGGCATCGCGTTCGCGTAGGTCTGGGGTGTTAAGCATCGCGAACGCGTTGCTTGGGCCGCGTTCGCGTAGAGTCGTGATGTTGTGCTTCGCGTTCGCGGGAGGTCCATCGCGAACGCGTAGAAGAAATCCGGGTGGCTGGGAAGTTGAACATCGCGAACGCGTGTGATGAGTCGCGTCCGCGAAGGGTTACAGGATTTGAGCATCGCGAACGCGTGGCCAGGGTCGCGTTCGCGAAGAGTAAGGCTGGTTTGTTCATCGCGAACGCGTAGGGGGTCACGCGAACGCGATGAACAATGGTGTCTGGCAGTGAAATTAAAACCAGAACAGAACCAGTCGCGGGTTCATATACCCCTCCATTTTTGAGTTCTAGAGAGAGAAACTCACGGGAATTGCTGGTAATTCATCGGGGATTCGTTGGAGGTAAGTTTTGTGGCTTAATTACATCATTTTAACATGAAATCCTTGGTTAATTCTCTGTAAATGGGAGATTAAATGTGGGTTTGAGCCCTAAGCCTAAATTGAAGAAAAACACCGATTCTAGTGGGCAAACGGAGTCCGATTTTGGTAAATTTTATATGTATGGACTCGTGGCGAGACGAGGGTTCCAGAAATGTGAATTTCGTAAATTTTCGGAATGTGGGCCCGGGGCTCGAGTTTTGGCAACTTTGGGAATTTTGATGTAAATTGAGTTATTTCGAATGGGTTGTGTTTAATTAGCCTATATTGATGTATTCTCATTGATTTTGAGCAGATTCGGCATTCAAGGTGATTGAATTGCGAGGCGAGCGCAAGGCGGATTAAGGCTTC
>JASVEL010010346.1:0-65646 GCA_032618575.1 Nicotiana noctiflora
GGGTGAATTCATGTTTATTGGTATATGGGGTTACACAAAGAAATGCCTCTATCCTTTCTACAACCAAACAACTTCTATTTCGCTTTGCAAACACACAGGGCAAGTTCTAGGCATCATGTACAACATACAATGTAAGTAAAACCTCACACACACATGGCATGCAACTCATTTGGAATCCAGTTGATCTACAAAGTCCTATTGATGTTCAAGCAAGCATTATTGTGCAATTTAAGGAATATTGAGATTCTACAGTCAAGCTTAGAAGATACATTCTGAAGTTCAATTTATGCTTTTTCTAATGTGCATATTCGGGGTTACATGTTGCCCTTTTACCTCTAATCCTAAAAAAAAAAGAAAGAAAAAAAATCTACCTAACCCGGTTCAATAAAAACCCTTGGAAAAGAACCGTGGTCAAAAGAAAAACCAAGGGGGAGATGATACATTACCTAGAAAAAGAAAAATAAAAGAAAGAAAAATTCCTACGTGGACCACTTCCCTCAAGAGTACTTGTCCTAAATAGTCCGTCATCAAGAAGAGTCCTCTACTGATATTTTTGGATTTTTAAAATTTTATGATTTTTTTGTATTTTTATTATTTTATATTACTTACTCCACTAATATATACATTATGTACAAGATAAGTTACCCACCCCACACTTAAAAATATGTCATGTCCCCATGGCATAAATAAAAATTAAAGCACAAGAGGGGCGAGAAAACTTACCTGTGACTCACTCGGAGTCGGAGACGGTGGATGGGTCGACATGGCATGCTCTCCCAAGTGCTCTGAACCATGCCATAAACCTGTTTTCTAATTGCCTAGTGGACATGGCATCTAGCCGTTTGTGTAAGCCATATACGGAGGTGCGCAGAGCCGCCAACTCCTCCTCCATTGACCTCAACATAGGTCGTATGGACTCGGATCTAGATATGCTTGCTCCACGAGGAGCAGACCTGGAAGGTCCGGCTGAATCCGTGGAGTGCCTGGCCCGGGCAACCGGTACAGGATCGTCCTCCTCATCTAAGTCAATAGGGGTTGTGTCTCGTCCAACCCGGATAGTAGCAGCTCTAAATGGAGCTTTCGGTAGTAGCTCACCGTCAGCATCAGTAACTGGGGTGTGGTTGAGGAGACACAACGTAGTGACAAGAGATGGGTAATAAAAACCCTTGGCGGTGAGGGATCCCCTCAATACCATCTCGTCACTAATAACTCGGGCAATATCAACATCCCGATGTGTTACAAAACACCAAGTCAAAATAGCCCTATTAAAGTTAACATCTGTGGTGTTACTTGAGGGCAAAATACGGTTGCAAATTATGGAGAACCAACATTTGGCAGTGTGTGTAAAACAGTTAGAGTGCAGAGTTTGATTTCTAATCCATACTGGGATGCCATCTACACATAAGGCCTCTATTAGCATGTCCCATATGACACCAGGCCTATCATGGTAGTAATCAACATCACTAGTGTGCAATGGCAGGCGAAGTACCTGCCGAATAGTAGGAATATGAGCATTGACCCGCTTACCTCTGACGAAAACTTCTCTGACCATAGCATAAGGAGCATTGGCGTAGAATTCCCGGACAAGCATCTTGTTCACCTTAAGAGATGAGTCAAAGAGGAACTCCATCTCGCGCCTCCGAATCTCATCATAAATTTCCGGTTTCTCCGAGCGGATAGCTATCCTGTCAACTTCTACCTCTTGGAGCCACTTCTTGTTTGCTTTAATGTGAAATGCATTTTTGGCTCCTTCATCAGCAAACCTAGACTCGTCATAAGTCGGTTGCCTGGATAAGCTAGCACCATGTCGTGCTCTCTTTGGGGCCATGATCCTGCACAATTAAGATAGCCAAAAATTTTGTAAACCGTTAGTCATTAGAAGGCTACTCAGACTTCGCCATCCTTGAAAACTCACAATTGACCATTCTTTTTTGTGAAATTCCCTCATACTCCTATATTAAGATTCTTTATCTAACTCTTTTACACATGCCTATTTGAGCACCCCACACTTAGTTCTTTGAACACTTCTAATATTACCCAATTGACTTAGTCCATCCCCAATAAACTACACCATTATCAATTCATGAGTTGGACATTATTTTCCTAAACTACATCAATACCTTATGAACAAGTATAATGTTCCCAACTTAGCTTACTAATCAACATACATGGTGTTCATACTATTTTAGGTTTCCAAATCATAAAATTAGCATCAACAACACAATTGAAAACCCATAAACCAATTCTTTACCAAACTTCAACTATATGAGAAGGTTCCTTAGTAAATATTCATGGAAACATGTATAGTGCAAAGAAAACCACATCATATTCAAACGATATCCTAAACTAACAATATCTAATTACTTCTACAAACTAAATAATCAAGAACTAAGAATAAAAACAAAATAAAAGAGAAGAGAAGTAGACAAACTTACAAGTAATACAATGAAGAAGTAATGGAGGAAGAATGGGGTGACTTGGAGAAGAGGATTTTGGGAATTTTTAGAGAGAAGGGGGAGAGTTTTGAGTTAGAGAGAGAGAGAGAAATTGGGAGAGTGGGGGGGGGGGGGGGGGGCTGAGTGTTTGTGAGGGAGAGGGGGAGTGATTTTAGGGTTTTAAAGAGGGGAGGAAAAGAAAATATAAAAAAAAACTATAATTTTCGCCGACCGCGGAACTGACCGCGACTGTTCGCGGTTCGTTCGCGGTCGCGGATAGACCGCGAACAGTCGAGATTCAGAGAGGTCATTTTTTAGCGGTTGGTTCGCGGCCGTGAATGGACCGCGAACAGAGAAAGTTCAGAGATGGCATTTTTTCGCGGTTCAACCGCGGTCGCGGATGGACCGCGGACAGTGCTCCTCTCTGAAAAAATTTCTCGACTGTTCAGCAAAAATTTGTGTTTTTCTTATATTCCTTTATAACTTACTACTAAGATAAAATTACTTACAACATGTTTGTGGGTTGCCTCCCACGTAGCGCCTGATTTAACGTCGCGGCACGACTCAACTTAGCGCATTTTACGGCTCGCTAGAACTTTGAGGTTCATCCAACCGCAATTCTACCTTGTCCTCCATGTCATCCAGGCCTATGTATTGTTTCAACCGTTGTCCGTTTACCTTGAATGTACGTGATCCATCCATAGTTTGAATTTCCACAGCTCCTGACTCAAATGCCTCAATTACCTTGAAGGGTCCTGACCACCTTGATTTCAACTTACCTGGGAACAGCCGTAATCTTGAATTGTATAGTAGTACTTTGTCCCCGTTTTTGAAGGTATGCTCAATGATATTTTGATCGTGGATCCGCTTCATCCTCTCTTTATACAATCTTGTATTTTCAAATGCTAGATACCAAAATTCTTCTAACTCATGGAACCCAGTCAACCTTGCTTTTACCTGCTTCATCCAAGTTGAGATTCAATTGTTTCAGTGCCCACCAAGCTTTATGCTCTAATTCAACCGGTAAGTGACAAGCTTTTCCGAACACCAATTTGTAAGGAGACATGCCAATGGGTGTTTTGAATGCTGTTCTATATGCCCATAGTGCATCATCAAGCTTCCTGGACCAGTCGGTTCTTGTAGCGTTCACTGTTTTAGTCAGTACACTTTTTATCTCCCTGTTGGGGACCTCAACTTGTCCGCTAGTTTGCGGGTGATATGGGGTGGCCACATGGTGTTTAACATCATACTTGGCCAATAATTTCTCAAAGCTCGGTTGCAAAAGTGTGTGCCCCCGTCACTAATGATAGCCCTTGGAGTCCCGAACCGGGTGAAAATATTCTTCTTCAAAAATCCCACTACCACCTTAGCATCGTTGGTGGGTAATGCTGCAGCTTCCACCTATTTGGACACGTAGTCCACTGCAACAAGTATGCACTTATTGCCGTATGAGTTAATAAAGGGCCCCATGAAATCTATTCCCCAGACATCGAACACTTCCACCTGCTGGATTGGATTCATTGGCATCTCATGACGCCGGGAGATGTTCCCGGTGCGTTGACATTCGTTGCAACCTTTCACCCGCAAGTGTGCATCTTTAAACACCGTTGGCCAATAGAAACCGACCTTAAGTATCTTGGCGGCTGTTCGCACTCCTCCAAAGTGAGCACTATATGCTGAAGCATGACATGCCTGCAAAACAGAAGATTGTTCTATCTCGGGGACGCATCTCCAGATCATGTTATCAAGACATATCCTAAACAAATATGGTTTATCCTAATAATAATACTGACTTTCACAAAAAAATCTTTTCCTCAGGATCGATGAGAGGTCATGAGGAACAATGCCACTGGCTAGATAATTAGCATAGTCAGCATACCATGGTGTTTCCAGGAGAGTGGTGGTGAGCAACTGCTCATCTGGAAAGGTTTCCAGAATTTCCCCACTCTCTTTGACAAGTTCAGCTCCTTCAAGTCTTGACAAATGGTCAGCTACTTGATTTTCAGTACCTTTTCTATCTCTAATTTCGAGGTCGAACTCTTGGAGAAGCAACACCCAACGAATTAGGCGTGGCTTAGAGTCCTTTTTATCAATTAAATATCTTAAAGCTGCATGGTCTGTGTATACGATTACCTTTGATCCTATGAGATAGGACCGAGAATTTGTCGAATGCAAACACGACCGCCAACATCTCCTTTTCCGTCACTGTATAATTTAGCTGTGCTCCACTCAGAGTTCTACTTGCATAGTATATTGGATGCATCATCTTATCTTTCCTTTGGCCCAGCACTGCCCCTACTGCATAATCACTTGCGTCACACATTGTCTCAAAAGGTTGCTCCCAGTCTGGGGCAATGATTATTTGTGATGTGACCAGCCTCTTCTTCAGTTCCTCAAAAGCAATCCTGCATTCGTCGGTAAAAACAAAAGGGTGATCTTTTTCAAGTAACTTACAGAGAGGGTTTGATATTTTGGAGAAGTCTTTAATGAACCTCCGGTAAAAACCGGTGTGTCCAAGAAAGCTTCTTATGGCCTTGACGGATGTTGGTGGAGGCAACTTTGCAATGACATCAACTTTAGCACGATCTACCTCAATGCCTTTGCTTGAAACCCGGTGCCCCAGTACTATACCTTCTTGTACCATAAAATGGCACTTCTCCCAGTTTAGCACTAAATTTGTTTCCATGCACTTTTGTAGCACTCTAGTCAGATTGGCAAGGCATTCATCGAATGAATTCCCTACCACTGAGAAATCATCCATGAACACCTCCATAATGTCTTCCACCATATCGGTGTAAATAGCCATCATGCACCTTTGGAAAGTGGAAGGTGCATTGCATAGTCCGAATGACATCCTCCTCAAGGCGAAGACGCCGTAAGGGCATGTGAAGTAGGTCTTCTCTCTATCTTTGGGGGCTGTGGAGATTTGATTGTACCCCGAATATCCATCAAGAAAGCATAAGTGGGACCTCCCTGCCAACCTGTCAAGCATTTGATCAATGAAGGGAAGTGGGAAGTGATCTTTGTGGGTGGCTAGATTCAACTTCCTGTAGTCCATGCATATTCTCCATCCGGTGACGGTTCTTGTTGAAATCAGTTCATTGTTGTCATTTTTCACTACCGTCATGCCTCCTTTCTTGGGCACACATTGGACCGGACTAACCCGGCTGCTGTCTGAGATTGGGAAGATGATTCCCGCGTCTAGCCACTTTATTACTTCCTTCTTCACCACTTCCTTCATGTTGGGGTTCAGCCTTCTTTGATGTTCCCTGGAAGGTTTGTGTCCATCTTCCAGGAGAATTTTATGCATGCAATAGGCTGGGCTGATCCCCTTTATGTCTGCCATGGTCCACCCGATGGCAATGTTGCATTCCTTGAGTACCTGTATAAGCTTTTGGGCCTGCACATCTAACAAACTAGATGAGATAATAACAGGTAACGTGGAGTTAGGACCTAGATACTCATACCTGAGATGTGATGGTAGTGGTTTCAGTTCAAGCTTCGGTGGCTCTTCTATGGATGGCTTTGTTGGTGGGCTTTCTCTTTTCTCTAAGTGTAGGGGTTCGAATTCGATCTCTCGCTTCCAGAATCCCTTGCCTTCCAGAGATAATACCCATTCAGCCAAACTTTCACCGTTTACCTCTTCCATGTTCATCAGGCATGCTTGAAGTGGATCTTCAATAGTCAATTCTGCATCGTCGGTCTCCACTATCATATCAATTAGAGAGCAATTTGCGAACTCACTAGGACGCCTCATGTATTTTTGCACATTGAAGATGATCTCCTCATCATTCAATCTCATATTGAGTTCCCCAGTTTCACAATCAATTATGGCCCTCCCAGTGGCTAGGAATGGTCTTCCCAGGATTATGGGAATTTTTTCGTCGACCTTGCAATCAAGAATAACAAAATCGGCGGGAAACACAAACTTCCCAACCTGGATTAGCACATCATCTATAATACCAAATGGACGTTTAACCGTCCTGTCAACAAGCTGTAAAAGCATAGAGGTGGGTCTGGCTCTCCCAATACCTAACCTCTTATAGACAACTAAGGGCATGAGATTAATGCTTGCCCCAAATCACATAAGGCCTTAATAAAGGCATAATTCCCTATAGTGCATGGGATGGTGGAACTACCTGGATCAGATAGCTTCTTAGCAATAGGTCTAGAGACCACTGCAGTACAAGTCTATGTAAGTGTAACTGTGGCCAAGTCTTGGAAATCAAATTTCCGCGACATCAAATCCTTCATCATCTTAGCATAACCAGGCATTTCTTTTAAAGCTTCAATTAATGAAATGTTTACCTGGATTTGCTTGAGCATGTCGAAGAACTTTTTGTATTGCTCCTCTTTTTGGTGTTTGGCCAACCTTTGGGGGAATGGTGGTGGAGGCCTCTTCTTCCCGGTGACTTGGGATTTATCTTTGTCTATCACTTTCTCATCAATCTGCTGCTCTACCTTTTCAGCTACTTTCTCCGTTCCCTATTTTGCTTCTTTATTTTCAGCAACTGGCTGGACTGTGACTTCTGTCAACCCTGTGGACTCATCCAGTTCAATGGGCAATGGAGTGGATGTCTCAGCCTGTCTGTCAATTTTCTCACTTTCATTCTCAGCATCAAGATCTCTACCGCTTCTCAGAGTCACTGCCATCATCTGCTTTGGGATTTGGTCCTTTGGATTTGTTTATGTATCTGCAGGCAATGTCCCTTGAGGACGATTGTTGAGAGACATAACAATTTGACCCACCTGTACTTCAATATTCTTGATGGCGGCATCATGTGCATCTATCCTCTCATTTGTCTTAGCATTTTACCCAATTACCTGCTGCATCATAGCTTCCAACCTTGCAAACCCATCGTCATGCCTGCCCCCATGCGGTGGTGGAGGTGGATGATATCCCTGCTGCTGATTGCCGAAATTCTGAGGTCTAGGATATGGAGCCATGTTGTGTGGTGGCCTCATACCTGCTGCATTAAATTGTGGCTGGGGAGGTCTATACTGCATTGGAGCCTGTTGGCCCCAATTTTGATTACCTTGTCGCTGCCCTCCATAGTTAGCCACGTAGTTCATATGCTCATGCTGATGGTGATGTTCTTGGTCTGCAGCCCATGGATTACTTATGGGTTGGCTAATGCAGGATGTGCATAAACCACCATTGGTAGTGTTTACAATGTGAACTTGCTGCTTGACCCCTGATTCTTCCACCTTCTTTGTTAGGATGCTCATTTGTGTCAATAGAGTTGCCATGTTCTCCTCCAGAGTGTTGGATGGATCCAGGGGTACAGAGTGTACCATTGGTGTGATAGGAGCACTCCTGGACGTCCACCCGGAATTTTGAGCCATTTTGTCTAACAAATTTTGGCCCTTCCCTCCAAGTCTTGCTCAAAAAAGCCCTACCTACTGAAGCATCTACAATATTCTTCATACTGTCCGAAAGCCCCATGTAGAACCTTTGACCCAACATCTACTCAGGAATCCCATGGTGAGGACACATAACCAGCATACCTTTGAACCTGCCCCAAGTTTCATGTAATGTCTCCAGTGGTTTCTGCTTGAAGCTCACAATCTCATCAATTTGTTGAGCTGTTTTGTTGGGTGGATGAAACTTGTTGTGGAATTGTTTGACTAACTCATCCCAAGTTGCAATGGAGTTTATTGGGAGTTAGTTTAGCCATATCTGTGCTGCTCATGTAACTAAGAATGTAAAAAGTAGTAATCTGATAGCTTCCGGAGTTACATTCGGTTGTCTTTGTGTTTTGCATATTGATAGAAAGTTCTTGAGGAGCTGCTGTGGATCTTCAACCTGAGACCTAGAGAATAATCCCTTGTTTTACAACAAGTGAAGCATGTTGTTAGTAATCTGGAAAGACTCAGCTTGAATTGCTGGCACAACGATGGCAGTTGCCAAATTATCCGCTGTGGGTTGTACCCAGTCGAACAATGCACCATCTTGTGCCTCCTGTGCCTCTTGCATATTTAGCCTGGCTTGCTGGTTTTGATCGTTTATGTCACCCATGTCGAAGTCTAGTTTGATTGGTTGTTGAGATTGTTGAATTTGTTTGATGGCTTTGTTACGTGCCGGGAAGGTTTGCTCGGGGTCTGAGAGTCCTTCAATTAGTTCTCCAGTCCTTGCAGATTTTCTAGGCATGCACCTGAATACCCAAATCAACAAATGTCAAAATATTCAATGTAGAGTGTAGAAACAACCTGAATACACAAGAATCTTGAAGTTCTGGCAATGGCAATTGATAATTCCGTTAATTCCCCGGCAACGGCGCCAAAATTGATTCACGTCCAAGCAATGGTCGTAGTCAATATAACTTGGTCTAATAATTCCAAGATCGATCCCACATAGAATTAACCTATCAATCACAACTTTCACAACTCAAGAGTACTTCCGAATCAATTTCCCAAAAGTTAGAGTATCTTTATGTATGATATTCGACTAACTACTTGCAAGAATTAAGAATGCTTAAAACAAAGAATTGAATATAGAGTAAAAAGAATATTATGAGAAAGACTAAGGTATTGATTTCCCCTATTGATGGAATCCCTTATCGTTATGCTCATACAAATTGTTAATATATTCTATCAATCATGAACGCTATGTGTATCGTAACCCTCTCCAGAGCAATTACAATAATTTACTAGTGCACTCTCCCGAGCTACCCTAGCTAGCTTTAATTTGAATAGTTCACTTAAGATTGCACCCAAGACTTCGTTATTCCTAACCTCGTCTTTACGCCTAAAGTTATAGATTCCTCCAATAACCTAGGTGTGGTGTTATTCAACAATAAACCTAAATATGCATTCTTTTCCAAGTTATGCACACTAAATAGGCACAACTAATCGGGAGCTCTACCAATTAACTACAATAAGAATGAAGTTGAACAAATAGAAATCTAAGTCACAATTTGTAATCACATAAACGATAAGTTCATCACCCAATAGGTTCCATCAAAACCTTAGAATAGAATTTAGCTACTCATGCTTGAAGAAACAAGAATAATAATTGAAATCATAAAGAAATACTTGATATAAAATAAAAGAAAGAGTTTGAGAGGAATCTCTCCTACTAAAAACCTTGCAAAAGTAATGAAATAAAGATTACATGCCTCTATGGGGCAAACTAGGAGTTTATATAAAGGTTTTAGGGCTTAAAAACTAAGTTTGAGTCCAATTGGGATTGCTGCTGCGGCGACTTCCGCGGTTCATTCGCGGCCGCGAGCGGACCGCGAACAGTCAAACTTCAGAGGCCTTCTTTTTTCGCAGTTCATCCGCGGCCGCGAGTGAACCGCGGATGAACAATGCTTCTGATTCTTCAGTGCTTCTTCAAGACCTCTTCACTTTAGCTCTTCTTTTGGCCTTTTCATCAACCTATGACTCCAAAATAGCTCTTTATGGCATCCAATGTATCACATGTACCTGTAAAACACAATCGAACACTAATGAAAGCATTTTGTCCTCATAAACAACATTAATTCCATAACAAAGTGTGATTATTTAGGGTACAATTATTGTCAAATTCACCTATTATCATTACTATATAAATAATATATAATTAATTTGTTAACACTTTTGTAATACAAGAGATGAATACACTAACATATATTATAACATGCTATATATGTAGTTATGTAACGATCCGACCGGTCATTTTTTGAAATTAAACTCTGCTTGGTGTCATAAGGTCTGGAACAACTTCATATATAATATGAGTATCAACTTGTGTGCACGGTTGAATTCAGTTAACGGATGATTCAGAGTCAAACTGGAAGAAGGAATCTAATTTTGGAAGTTTAAATGATGCGAATTTGATCCAGGCTGTACTTTTGAGTAAATGAACCAAATATGGTTTTTGGGTGATCTTAATAGCTTCATATGGTAATTTTCAACTTAGGCGTGCGTCCATATTCAAATTTGGAGGTCTGAAGGGTAATTTGAGGCGTTTCAGTGAAAGTTGAAAAAGTTAAAGTTTGGAAAATAGAGAATTGACCCATAGTCCACTTTTGTGATATCGGGGTTGAAATGCGATTCCAGGTATTGGAGCAGCTATGTTATGTTATTTTGGACTTTTTTGCAAAATTTAGCGTCATTCCTGGTTGGTTTGATAGGTTTCGACACAAGTTCGAAGTTGGAAGATTTGGAAGTTCATAGCTCGATTCATGGTGTGATTCGTCGTTTGGAATTGTTTGATATGATTTGGGACCTTGAGCGAGTCCATGTTAGGTTATCTAACTTGTTTGTGTGTTTAGATGGGGTCCCGGGGAACTTGGGGTATTTTTCGGGTGTATTTCAGATAATTTTAGGCTATTTTGATGTTGATTATCTGATATCTGGTGTTTTTCTTCGTATTTGCAAAGAAGAATTTGGCTTCTGCAAGTTTGTTCTTCGGAAAATGTCTCTCGTGTTCGCGAAGAAGGAAATCTCGATTGCACAGTCTAACTCGGAGGCTCATATCTCACAATCTGTAAGGAATTTGGAGATGATCCAAAAATAAAAGTTGTAGATCTTTGTGTCTAGTCTTCGAAAATGTAAATTTATTGGCATTTATAATTGTGTATAAAAAGTTACGATAGTTACACTCCAGGATGTATCGAGAGAGTTCGAAAATATCTATTGTACAAGGTTGACTTGGGAAGCTTATATCTCGCAATATATAATGACTTAGGAAATGATCAACCTATGAAACAATATGCCTTGGTCTCTTGTTTTCAGAACATCAAATCATTTGTCATTTGGAGTTGTGTGCAAAACGTTATGGCCGTTATATTAAAGGCTGTCTGGAATGAGTTTGGAAATCGCTGATGACGAATTTAGTCATCGTGAATGCGAGAGAAGGACCGCGGATGCGAAGAACAAACCTTGGGCAGGCAGAATATATTCCCAAATTGAGGGTTAGACCATTTTATTCATATCTTGACTTGTAGAGCTTAGTTTTGAGCGATTCTTTGAGGGATTTTCACATAAATTCATTGGGTAAGTGTCCTTCATCTAGAATCCACCTTATTCCATGACTGTATCTTTATTTTCATCATTTAATTGTGTTTTGGGTAGGGGAAAATGTTAGCTTTTGAAGCAAATTACTAAAATGAAAAATCATAATTTCAGGGACCAAATGGTATCGGAATTTGATAGATTTTGTATGGTTGAACTCGCATCGGAATGGGTATTCAATTTTTGTAAAATTTATCGGGTCCCGAGGTACGGTCCTGAAAGGTCGATCTTTGGAACTATTTTTTGATTTTGTTAAAGATTGAGATTTTATGACCCGGAATAGTATTTTATGTGTAGTATTTGTGCTTTGAAGTTAATTTGGTTAGATTTGAGCCATCCGAAGGTTTTTTCACCCTAGAAGTGCATTTTAGAGTCGGTTTGTCATTTTGAGGTAAGTATCTTGCCTAACCTTTTGTGGGGGACTTCCCTTTAGGTTTTGAGTATGCTATGTTGATTGTAGTTTGTAGACGCGAGGTGATGAGTGCGTGCTCGAACTTATTTGTGGAAAAATTAGCCTTTTAGGGTTCTTAGGTCCTTATATACACTGTGTAGGAATGTGTACTTGATATGCTTGAGTTTTCCACTTACTAGTTTCACCTCTACATGCTCTAATTGGAATTAATTGCTTATGATTCATTTTTACAGCCTATTTGGCTCTTATTTTTCTTAACTGGAGATTTTTACCTCTTGTATTGTCATTCTATCTTTCATAATTGCTCGTTTTTATTGGAAATCATTATTATCTCCCATGTAATTATTTAATCTTAACTGAGGTTGTGATTATCTTCTCGCTGCTCATCCTTAATTGAAATTGTTGTACATTCTTCATAAATTTCCCGACCTTAAAACAAGTTTAGATATCCTATATTTAGTTGACATTTCCTTATTTGGAATTATTTGATTCGTGTTAGCTTCTTTGTTATTGAATTACATATTTTGGGATCTTTGCTTCATATTATTTTCTTCCATGTTGAGTTGTTATTATTATGCTTAGTATTTTCTATTGTGGTTATTCCTTGTGAGCTATTTTTACCGCCTCCTTGTGATCGAAAGTTCTTGATTTGATTTATTTAGCATGTTCTTGTATATATTATCGTTGTTGTTGTTGTACTTGTTGTGATGGTGCACGAGGTTTTTTTTGTGCAATTATTGATATTGTGATGCATGAGGTTTCTGTCGTGCGGTTGTTGTTATGGGGTTGCACGAGGTTTTGTCGTGATATTGCTACTATTGATGTATTGCACATACGACGTGACAAGGAAAGGTATATCAATATATGCTTATATGAGGGTTGTACATGTGGCGAGACAAGGTGGGAACATTATGATGCACGTGTGGCGAAACAGACACTTATTATGTTATTATTTGCACACGTGGCGAGACAAGGTGGGCTATATCAAGGATTGATTATAATGATTTGTGATGGTCCGAGGGCATTCTTGTTGTTTGATAATGTGTTGTGGTATGTGCCTGTATGAGCTTTGTCTCGTGGAAGTTGTGTGGAAATATTTTACGCGATGTCCATTCTTTTCCTTATGCTTATTAGCTAGTAGAAACTATGTTAACGTACTTGCACAAGCATACACGTAGTTGAACACTCCTATTGGATGTGAAGTCCTCTTTATTTTGCTTAGTATAGATGCATACCCTTATTTACTTGTTATATATGTGAGAGTGGCTCTAGTTAGCAAGTGAGTTGTCAATATGACCATGAGGTGATGTGGCACAGGATGCCAAGTGTTAGATTTCAGGTACTGGGACTCATGAGCTGTAATTTGTGAAAGATTCGGTACTTCATGGAAATTGTTGGATAAGACCTGATGTGAACATCATCATAGGTTCTGATATATTGCTTACCTTTACTGTATTGAGAATTTAGGATTTGGGTTTGTGTTCTCGCTCGTCTTCTATGTCATTATTTTGGTATTTCCGCTGTTACTTGTTGTATTCTTCCTTTATTGTGATTGTAGTATTGTTAGCCATTCCGTGTAGTCTTTATATATACATCAAGTTCCGTTGTTCCTATATTTGTATAGTTTATTGGACCAGTAGGTGTCTTAACTGTTCCTCGTCACTATTTCACCGAGGTTAGTCTTGATACTTATTGGGCACCAATGTGGTATGCTCATGCTACTCTTCTTCACATTTTTGTTATGCAGATCCAGGCATCGATCATTAGTAGCTGTGCAGATCATTGCTGAGGAGACTCAAGATAAACCTGTTGCTGCGATCGCAGGCTTTGGAGTCACCTTCTTACTTGTATTCTACTGTTTTCACTCTTTCCAAACAGTTATATTTAGAAGTGGTAGCTAACTCTGTAGAGCTTATGGCTTGTACTTCCTGGTTTTGGGAATTATAAATTTTTTAGAGATTTTTGCTTCAAGACTACTAAATTTCATTTATTATTATGGTAATTAGTATGAATTAGGCTTACCTAGTCCCTAAGATGAAATGCTATCATGATACCCAAACAGAGGGAAAGTTGGGTCGTGATAAGTTGGTATTAGAGCTCTAAGTTCATAGGTGCTATGAGTTATAAGCGAGTTTAGTAGAGTCTTGTGGATCGGTATGGAGACGTTTGTACTTATCTTCGAGAGGCTACGAAACTACTAGGACAATCTCACTTCTTTCATTCATATCGTGCGAGCTTATTGATCTTGATGTCTGAACTATTATTATTCCATTGTCTCACAAGTGGTAAGGACATGCGTTGCAGTTACCGATGATGCTGCTCCCAGAGCAGGTGTCGCTGGAGGCAAAGACAGAGGCCGACAAAGAGTATATGCCATATCTAGAGCACCTACCAGAGTAGTTGTTTAGGAGCCGCTAGTAGCTCCAGTTAGGGGGCAAGTACCGGAGGTACCTACTATTACCCCCGGACTTCAAGAGACATTAGCATAGTTCCTGAGCATGTTTGGTACATTGGGTTAGGCAGGGTTGATTCAGGCTGTACCATCTACTTCACAGACTGGAGAAGGGACTCAGACTCCCACCGCCCACACTTCAGAGCAGCAAGTTCATGTTGGTTAGGTTCCACAAATCATGGCAGCAAAACCTGTGGTTCCAGTTCAGCCCGTAGTGAGGGCAGCATCATCTAAAGAAGAGCAGCATAGGCTTGACAGATACAAGAATTATGACACTTCTACCTTCAGTAGTTTGGCTTCAAAGAGTGCACAATATTTTCTGGAGGAGTGTCATCGCATTCTCCGCACTATGGGTATTGTTGAGATGAGTGGGTTGCTTTTACTACATTCCATCTTAGGGGAGCAGCTTATCACTGGTCGCGGGCATATGAGTTAGGTAGCTCGGCCGAGTCAATTTCACTTACATAGGTTCAGTTCTCAAAGATGTTCTAGAGAAAGTTCGTACCATAGTCCCTTCAGGATGCATGGTGTGCGGAGTTTGAGCAGCTACACCAGGACACTATGCCAGTATTAGAGTACGTCATCAGATTTAGTGATTTGTCCAAACAAGCGTTAATTTTGGTTTCTACTATTCGAGAGAGGGTCCGCTGGTTCATTGAGGGACTCCATCCTAGCATCAAGACTAGCATGGCCGGGAGTTGCAGATAATTAGCAAACCGTGAGTATAGCTAGGAGGGTAGAGGGTATGGTGGCGAGAAAGAGAGAGAGGAGAGAGAGGTCAGGCGCGGCCAGGAAGGAGAGGAAAAGCGGGGCCATGAGAGAGAGGAAAAAGGAGACTAGGAGAGAGAGTTTAAGGAGGCAAGAAGGCCTCGTAGACTTGGGAGATATGCTGGTCTTTATTTTGGAGGCAGGGTGAGATATAGTAGAGGTTTTATGGGTCAGCTAGTTCAGTTTGTGCTTTCGACTTTGTATAGTAACTCAGGTGTTCATGGGTCTCGGAGTACCCGTATCGCACAGTTCCCACAGCCTCATCAATAGAGAGGTTTCTTTGAGTGTTGAGATACTAGCTATATGGTGAGAGATTGTCCTAGACTTCAGGCCGATGTGTCACTGCGAGGTATTCAGGCGAGTAGAGGGCACCCAAAAGGGGGAGGCTTGGCTTGTTAATATGTTTTATATAGTATGCTTAAGGCCGCTAAGCCAGCTGAATGTCATTAAGATATGATTTTGATTTGATATAGAGGAGCACCACCCATAGCTCATTACAATTCTGCTTATCGGGGTGATTTCCCGTATTTATTGTTCCACTTATGGGTGTGTTTCATGATTAGCACTCTATTTATGTGATTACCTTGTTAGGAGGTTCTATAAGTGATAGCTGCATCTATCGTCTATTTCTAGTCCTTTTCGGGAGTTATAAGTAGTAGTAAATTCATGTTGTCCATTTTGGTAGGTTCTTTTTATGTGATTTCTGAGTATTTTTGGCTACGATCTGTGATTTTTATGCTCCACCATTGTAGGAGTCAGTATGTGTTGTAATTTTGTTAATGGAACTGACCTAGTGAAAGGTTTCAATTGGTTTGATGTACACCCAACTTGTGATTCATAGTGGAGGGCGGAAACCTCATGATTTCTTATGATTTGATATGTTGAGACCGGGTTGTGTACCGTAGTGGGAGTTATATCAGTATCAGATCCTTATTATTCTTTTATATGCTTTAATTATTTCTTGGTATATTGTTTTGTAGATTAGTATTGATAGGAAAATTTATGCTTGTCGGGCTTGTTTGATAGTTCCCTTATGTGTTTTCCTTTCCATATTCAGTCTTTATCGTTCTGTGTTTCTTGAGTTTTAGCTTGTGGGGTGTGTACCCATTTGTATTAGCTGATATTTAGTGATTCGGGTGTTTAGTTATGTGTATTTCGTGGTTATTGTATCATCGCCAGTGTTGTGGAGGTTTGAAATGGACTCCTATTGAATATAAGGCTTATGGCCGTTGTCGAATTTGATTTCGGGCGAATATTGTGATAAGAAATATTAATGTGGGCATATGTGTGATGTTTCATGTTGTAAGCTTGTACTATATGGGTGTTGGTATGAATTGATGTAGCTGGTCGAGAATTATACCGGGTATGGATTTAGAATCGAGTCTTTTGGAAATGGATGGAAGGTGAGAATACTGGTTCTAAGGCTTATCGGTATTGCTAGAAAGGCTAAATTTCAGTTGAGATGGTGTCGTCAGATTTATGTGGATTGGGGTGATGTGGGATCACCCGCGGGTATATGTTGGAAGTGTGCACTCAGTAACTTGCGGACTTCGAGGCAAATCTTGGCACGTTCGAGGACAAATGTTGGTTTTAAAAGGGGGAGGATGTAATGACCCGGACGGTCATTTTGAGAAGTTAAGCACTGGTCGATGGTGTAAGGTATGCAACAACTTCATAATATGAGTATCGACTTGCGTGCATGGTTGAATTTAGTTAACGGATGATTCAGAGTCAAACTAGAAGAATGAATCTAATTTTGGAAGTTTAAACGTAAGAATTTGACCGGAATTGGACTTTTGAGTAAACGACCCCGAAATGAGTTTTGAGTGATCTCAATAGCTTCATATGGTGATTTTGGACTTAGGCATGTGTCCAGAGTCCTAGCTCGCCTTGCGCCTTCCTCGCAAATCGACCTCCCCATGTGACAAATTTGATCAAATTCAGTAAGAATACATCAAAATAGGCTAATGAATCATAACCCAATCGAAAGGACTCGAAAAAAACCCAAAAACATGAAGTTGGCAAAACTCGAGCCCCGGGCCCGCTTATTGATAAATTATGAAAATCACATTTTTTGAATCCTCGACTCACCACAAGTCCATACATATAAAGCTTATCAAAATCGGAATCTGTATGCCTATTCAAATCGTCAATTTTCTATTTCCCATGCTTCGAGCAAAATCCTCCATTTTTACACGTCAATTCTTCCATTTTCAGAGATTAAATCCTTGATTTATTAGTATATTAACATAATTTGGGTCCAAGAGTTCTTACCTGATGATACTCCTCAATTTCCTCCTCAAAATTGCCAAATTCTTCTCTAAGTTCGAAGCCCCAAATGTCTTAACACTTCTGAAATTTCGAACCAATCGGAGCATTAAACCCTTTAGGAGTTTCGCTTCTGCGACTCCTGTGCCGCTTCAGCGGCTCTACTTCTGCGGACTCATGGTCACTTCTGTGACACTCACTTAAACACATAACCGCTTCTACGGTTGACCTATCGCTTCTGCGAGATCGCTTATGCGGATATTAGTCCGCTTCTGCGGACTCTTTAGATCTTCACACCTTCGCTTCTGCAGCATTTTGCCGCTTCTGCGCGATCGCTTTTGCGATAGGAAGTCCGCTTTTGTGCTCCTTGCTGATGCTTCCCAAACTCGCACCTGCGACTCCATTCCCGCTTATGCGGAGACACATTTTTGGTCTCCCTTATGCAGAAGCAGAAATTGCTGCTGCACATACCAATAGACTTTAAGTTCCAATTTTCCTTTGTTTAACCCCCTGAACTCATCCCGAGACCCCCGGGACCTCAACCAAAAATACGAACCCACTCTAAATCATCATACGAACTCGTTTCAATCATAAAAGCACGCCCTTTAACACAAAAATCATCAAATCAAGGCGGATTCAAGCCTAAGTTTCAACTAAAACTTCTGAAACCAACATCCAATCAAAAACCCAAACAAACGTTGTCCGAATGACTTGAAAATTTGCAGACATATTCAAAATCACCTAACAAAGCTACTGCAACTATAGGAATTCCATTCCGACTCTTGTATCAAAAGCTCACCTATCAACTTCGCCAATTCAAGCCTATTTCTACACCGGACCTCCAAATTCAATTCTGATCTCTCTCCTAAGTCACAAATCAACCCCGAAGCTAATTGAACCATCATAATTCGATTCCGAGCCCTCTAACAAACAAGTCAATATCCAGTTAACTTTTGCAAACTATTCTTTCATCAAAGAGACTATTTGTCTCATTTCCTACAAAACTCGATCCGAATTGACTCAAATTCACCAAACACGTATAAAAAACATGAACAAGCATATAACGGGGAAAACAGGGTGGTAGCTCACGTGACAACGAACCGGGTTGTCACACATATACGAGTAAAGATATTACCAGTGCGTCGTTATGGGGGTGATCACTCCTTCTGTGTCTGCATCATCAAAAGTGATAACTTCATCCTCTAATGTTTGGCGCATGATTCACGTCCAAGCAACGGTCGTAGTCAATATAACTTGATCTAATAAGTCCAAGATCGATCCCACAGAGAATTAACCTACCAATTGCAACTATCACAACCCCAAAAGTACTTCCGAATCAAGTTCCCAAACTTTGAATATATCTTTGTGTGATTTTCGAATATCTACTTTGCAATAATTAAGAATGCTTGAAAGAAAGAATTGAATGTAGAGTAAAAAGAATATTATGAGAAGGACTAAGGTATTGATTTCCTCTATTGATGGAATCCCTTATCGTTATGCTCATACAAATTGTTAATATATTCTATCAATCATGAACGCTATGTGTATCATAACCTTCTCCCGAGCAATTACAATAATTTACTAGTGCACTCTCCCGAGCTACCCTAGCTAGCTTTAATTTGAATAGTTCACTTAAGATTGCACCGAAGACTTCGTTATTCCTAACCCCGTCTTTACGCCTAAAGTTATAGATTCCTCCAATAACCTAGGTGTTGTGTTGTTCAACAATATACCTAAATATGCACTCTTTTCCAAGTTATGCACACTAAATAGGCACCGGTAATTGGGACGTCTACCAATTAACTACAACAAGAATGAAGTTGAACAAATAGAAATCTAAGTCACAATTTGTAATCACATAAACGATAAGTTCATCACTCAATAGGTTCCATCAAAACCTTAGAAATCTAAGTCACTATTTGTAATCACATAAACAATAAGTTCATCACTCAATAGGTTCCATCAAAACCTTAGAAAAGGATTTAGCTACTCATGCTTGAAGAAACAAGAATAATAATTGAAATCATAAAACAATAATTGATATAAAATAAAAGAAGGAGTTTGAGAGGATTCTCTCTTACTAAATATCTTGCAAAAGTATTGAAATAAAGACAACATGCCTCTATGGGGCAAACTAGGAGTTTATATAGAGGTTTTAGGGCTTAAAAAACTAAATTCGAATCCAATTAGGAGAACTGGGCGCCGGCTTCCGCGGTTTGTTCGCGGCCGCGAGCCAACCGTGAACAGTCAAACTTCAGAATGCCTCTTTTTTCGCGGTTCATCCGCGACCGCGAATGAACCGCGGATGAACAATGCTGCGTATTTTTAACTGCTTCTTCCGGCTCTTTTCACCTTAGATCTTTTCTTGGCTTTTTCATCCACATATGACTTCAAAATACTCTTCTTAGCATCCAATGCATCACATGTGTAAGGCCCCGTAAAATTTTTGTGCATGAAACGTAGTAGCTATAGTATCATGGTCCGAATAATGTATTAGGAATGCGTAGAATTCTTCGCGGCTCGCAAGCTCGCCACGGTTCGGACCCTTGGTAGTGATTTAAGTTTTAAAAATGTAGAGAATCAATTCTTCCAGAAAAAGTCAATTTTGCGATCAAGAATGCGACCACAGATCTGCTATGCGCACCGCATTCTTGCCGCAGAGCTTACCAGAAGGTTTCCCAAAATCATGTTGAAAATGCGGTCGATATGCGATCGCATAATGAATCTGCGGTGCACTTTGCAACCGCAGATCAAGATTGCGGACCGCATTTTGGTCGCATTCCGTAACAGAACTTGTGTAAATTTTGAGGTCATTCCGCGGTCACTATGCGGACCGCATGTGGGTTCTGCGATCGCAGATGCGACCGCAGAATTCGCCCGGCCCAGATTTTTGTAAAATTTTGACCCGACCTCTTCTTTAATATAACACCTTTCCCCTTCATTTTATCATATCATCTTACCAAAATTAGAGAGAGAAGATAGGGGTTTTAGAGAGAGAAGTATTTCATCTTCAAAGATTGTTCCAAACATCTAGTCCAAAGGATTCTAGGGCAAGGATTCAACTTCCCCAATCTTTACAAGGTAAAACCCTAACTATTTTCTTTGATTTTCAGTTTTAAATTGCGTAAAGAGAGGGTTGCATATAATAGCTTTTGAAAATAGAATTTTTACACTCATGCATGATTATTGAACTTGATTTCTAGTAAAAAGAAGTGAGTAGAAGTAAGAGTCTTCAAGAACAAGGTCGGCAAGAGTAGGATATCTTGGGTAAGCATAAAATAGAAGGTTAAAGGAAGAAAACTCACCACCAGGTATGTATGGCTAATTTTGATTCTTGTGAAATCGCCTATATGCGTGAAATTTGTTTGGTTCGAGTTAAATTGCCAAATTGTGTGAAATTCTTGTATGTTGTGTTGGATATTCAAAGTTGTTGTTGAACTATGAGTGATGTAATATGAGATTTGAGCTGAAAGATAAATGAGAGTTGAATTTGGTAAAAGAACTGTGAATAATGGCTATGATGGCATATATGGTACTTTGTGGAAAAGAAACGAAACACTTGAGGATTGGTAAGTCTCTTTGAGTCAATTCGGATCGAGTTTTGTAGGAAATGAGACAAATAGTCTCTTTGATGAAAGAATAGTTTGCAAAAGTTAACTGGATATTGACTTGTTTGTTAGAGGGCTCGGAGTCGAATTATGATGGTTCAATTAGCTTCGGGGTTGATTTGTGACTTAGGAGAGAGATCAGCATTGAATTTGGATATTCAAAGTTGTTGTTGAACTATGAGTGATGTAATATGAGATTTGAGCCGAAAGATAAATGAGAGTTGAATTTGGTAAAAGAACTGTGAATAATGGCTATGATGGCATATATGGTACTTTGTGGAAAAGAAACGAAACACTTGAGGATTGGTAAGTCTCTTTGAGTCAATTCGGATCGAGTTTTGTAGGAAATGAGACAAATAGTCTCTTTGATGAAAGAATAGCCATTATTCACTTGAGGATTTAACAATACGGTATGAATACTCTTGATTTTGGAACACTTGTAACTTGGTTGTGATATTGGCTTGGGAAGTAATTGTGAACATGAACCAACTTGTAAGTTGCTTATTTGAACTTGTTGAAATTGTGTGAAGTGCCTTATCTGCTGTTTGTACTTGTTGTGTTTTAAAACTATACGGTGGGATCGGGTTGCGCGCCGCAACATGAAGAAATAAGGTGTGGGTTGGGGTGATAAGGGTGGCCGAGGTAATAAGGGTGGTCAGGGGTAATAAGGATGGAAAGCGATCGAAATCGCTATTGAAAATTGATACAAAAAAAATCAATGATGTGAAATTGTGAAAGGAGACAGCAGGAGAGTTTGCAACCTGGGGGGCACTGATTGCCCCTATATTTGACTACTTGCAATTTATGTGGTTGATAGGTTGTTGTTCTATTTGTTGACCTTAAAAGTGCTTGTGTTGAGGCTTATCTGAAATGAGTAAAATGTGGAAACATTGTTGGCTGGCTTAATCAGTTTTGATGTAATTTAATGGCTTGAGTTTACTTGGGACAAAGTTTGTCCATCCATACCAGTACCATTTAAGTGTACTGACGTCCCTTTTGCCGGGGACGCTACATTCGTGTTATGATTGTAGGTGGATCAGTAGCAGGCACTTCAGCTCATCGGCAGTAGTATCCTTCTCCTTCCACTGCCAGTTTTGGTGAGCCCCTTTCTTCCTCGGGGCCCTGTGTGGTTCATGCCACTTTTGTTAAGATTTCATTTTGGTTTTGTAAGGTATAGCCGGAGCCTTGTTACCGGCAAGTATTATATTCCCCTTTTTGTATCCTAGAGGCTCTGTAGACATGTAAACTGTGGGACTCCAGTCTATGTATACATTATGTTATGTCGGGCGTTGTAAAAACTGCAAACTTGTTAATGAATCACTCGTATGATTTTATTTGTTTAATGTGAAATCATTCATGGTTAGTAAGATATTTGATTAATGAGAAACAATCAACACAGGGGTAACGCGTGGGAATGAAAGGCACCCAGGTCCGCTTGACTGGGGCAACCCGGTCAGGCGCCGGTCATGTTTTCCCGATTTGGGGCGTGACAACATGTACCTATAACACACAAACAAACACTAATCAAAGCATTTTGTCCTCATAAACAACATACATATCATAACAACGTGTGATTATTTAGGGCATAATTATAGTCAAATTCACCTATTATCAATACCCCACACTTAGACCTTTGCTCGTCCTTGAGCAACTTTAATCACACTTTAGGCCGATTAACAAAAATTTGTCTCCCCCAAAATATGTCACAAAAGCTATTATACATGAACAACCTAAGATATGCACAATCTTTACCTAACCACAAACTCTCATGCCCGCACATTATTACTTACTCTACTTATTACCAAAAACTTGCAAATTCACCTTTTTCTTCTTGAATTACATGCCCTCACAAAATTTTGAGAGAAGTTCCCACACATTAACAATTCAAATACATGGAACTTATAGATATCGGAAAAATTCACTCACTCTCAACAAAGAACATTTATATGAATACAGACACACCATAGGCTTGCCCCTAGTGTAATACTCCACTAATCGAGTTATTCAGTCATAGATCAAGAGGTCTTTAAGGGTTGTAATGTAGGCTATGGGACGGGTAGGATACTTTTGGTTATAGTGACTAGCCTCCCTAAGCACTTTTCTTTTCTTTTTCACAACTTCCCTTTTTGTTTTCTTCCTTATGTCTCCCCTAAACATTCCTTCACCTTTATTTACTTTCAATCCCCACTTGTCTTTTGTTGGTGTAACTGACCTTTCTAATTTTAATATATACATTGATATAGCTCTTTTTCTCAGAATATCTTTTTTTTTCTTATTGCTTTGCAACACATTTACATTATTTTGGCCAGTTCACTATTTTCTACCATTCATTCTTGATTTTCCCTTTTTCTATTTCCCTTCACCCCACACTTAGACTTTTGCATATTCATTACAATACAAGTGCTTATAGGAGGTAAAGTTAGAACAATATAATAATTTGAGGAACATTCAAGGGTTATCAAAGAATAGGCTTTAAGCTAAATGGGATTAACTAAGATATTATGTACGGGTGAATTCATGTCTATTGGTTTATGGGGTTATAAAAAGAAATGCCTCTATCCTTTCTACAACCGAACAACTACTATTTCGCTTTGCAAACACACAGGGCAAGTTCTAGGCATCATGTACAATATACAATGTAAGTAAAAACCTCACAAACACATGGCATGCAACTCATTTGGAATCCAGTTTATCTACAAAGTCCTATCGATGTTCAAGCAAGCATTATTGTGCAATTTAAGGCATATTGAGATTCTATAGTCAAGCTTAGAAGATACATTCTCAAGTTCAATTTACGCTTTTGCTAATGTGCATATTCGGGGTTACATGTTGCCCTTTTTACTTCTAATCCTAAGAAAAGAAAGAAAGAAAAAAATCTACCTAACCCGGTTCAAATAAAAACCCTTGGAAAACAACCGTGGTCAAAAGAAAAACCAAGGGGGAGATGATACATTACCTAAAAAAAAAAAAAAAAATTCCTACGCGGACTACTTCTCTCAAGAGTACTTGTCGTAAATAGTCCGTCATCAGGAAGAGTCCTCTACTCATATTTTTTTGGATTTTTTTTTAAAAATTTTGTGGTTTTGTTTGTGTTTTTATTATTTTATATTACTACTACAACTAATATATACATCATGTACAAGATAAGTCACCCACCCCACACTTAAAGATATGTCATGTCCTCATGACATAAATAAAAATTAAAGCACAAAAAGGGCAAGAAAACTTACCTGAGACTCACTCGGAGTCGGAGACGGTGGATGGGTCGACATGACATGCTCGTCCAAGTGCTCTGAACCATGCCATAAACCTGTTTTCTGACCGGGCTTGTCTTGTAGACATGGCGTCTAGCCGTGTGTGCAAGCCATCAACGGAGGTGCGCAGATCAGCAACCTCCTCCTCCATGGACCTTAGCATAGGTCGTGTGGACTCGGACCTAGACATACTTGCTCCACGAGGAGCGGGCCTGGAAGTTCCGGCTGAATCGTGGAGTGCCTGGCCCGGGCAACCGGTACAGGATTGTCCTCCTCATCCAAGTCAATAGGGGTTGTGTCTCGTCCAACCCGGATAGTAGCAGCTCTAAATGGAGCTTTCGGTTATTAGCTCACCATCAGCATCAGTTACTGGGGTCTGATGAAGGAGACACAGCGTAGTGACAAGAGATGGGTAATAAAAACCCTTGGCAGTGAGGGATCCCCTCAATACCATCTCATCACTAATTACTCGGGCGATATCAACATCCCGATGTGTTACAAAACACCAAGTCAAAACTGCCCTATTAAAGTTAACATCCGTGGTGTTACTCGAGGGCAAGATACGATTGCAAATTATGGAGAACCAACATTTGGCTATGTGTGTAAAGCAGTTAGAGTGCAGAGTCTTATTTCTAATCCACACCGGGATGTCGTCTACACATAAGGCCTCTATTAGCATGTCCCATGTGACACCAGGCCTATCATGGTAATAGTCAACATCACTAGTGTGCAATGGTAGTCTAAGTATCCGCCTCATAGTAGGAATATGGGCATTGACATGATTACCTCTGACGAATACTTCTCTGGCCATATGGTAAGGAGCATTGGCATAGAATTCCCGGACAAACATCTTGTTCACTTTAGGAGGTGAGTCAAAGAGGAAATCCATCTCGCGCCTCCGAATCTCATCATATATTTCCGGCTTCTCCGAGCGGATAGCTATCCGGTCAACTTCTACCTCTTGGAGCCACTTCTTGGTTGCTTTAATGTGAAATCCATTCTCCGCTTCTTCACAAGCAAACCTAGACTCGTCATAAGTCGGTTGCCTAGATGAGCTAGCGCCATGTCGAGCTCTCTTTGGGGCCATGATCCTGCACAAATAAGATAGCAAAAAAAAAATTTTGTAAACCGTTAGTCATCAGAAGGCTACTCAGACTTCGCCATCCGTGAGATATCACAATTGACCATTTTTTTCGTGCAATTACCTCATACTCCTATATTTAGATTCTTTATCTAACTATTTTATACATGCCTATTCAAGCACCCCACACTTAGTTATTTTGAACACTTCTAACATTACCCAATTGACTTAATCTATCCCCAATAAACTACACCATTACCAATTCATGAGTTGTGCATTATTTCTCTTAAAACTACATTAATACATTATGAACAATGATAATTTGCCCAACTTGTCTCACCAACCAACAAACATGGTGTAACTACTATTTGGGTCTCCAAACCATAAAAGTAGTATCATAAACATAATTGAAGACCCAACAACTCATTCTTTACCAAACATCCATCATATAACAAGGTTCTTTAGAAGAAATTCATGGAGGCATGTAATGTGCAAAAAGAAACCAAGTCATATTCAATATTTATCCTAAAATAACAATATTTAATTAATTCTACAAAATAAATAATCAAGAACTAAAAATAAAAATAAAGTAAAAGAGATAAAAAGTAGAGAAACTTACAAGTGATAACAATGGAGGAGTATGGAGGAAGAAGGGGATGATTTGGAGAAGAGGGGGTTGGGAAATTTTTAGAGAGAAGGGAGAGGATTTGAAGTTAGAGAGAGAGAGATTTGGAGAGTGGGGGGCGGCTAGGAGGGATATGAGAAAGAGGGGATGGGTTTTTAGGGTTTAAAGAAAGGGAAAAAAAAACGTTTATTTTAGCCGACCGCGGAACTGGCCGCGACTGTTCGCGGTTCGTTCGTGACCGCGGATGGACCGCGGACAATCGAGATTCAGAGAGGATGTTTTCTCGTGGTTGGTTCACGACTGCGAATGGACCGCGAACAGATAAAGTTCAGAGAGGTCATTTTTCCGCGGTTCATCCGCGATCGCGGATGGACCGCGGACAGTGCCCCTCTCCGAATTTTTTTTTCAATTGTTCAGCTAAAATTTTGTTTTTTCTTATTTTATTTTTTTAAATACTACTAAAATAAAAATACTTACAACATGTTCGTGGGTTGCCTCCCACGTAGCGCCTGATTTAACGTCGCGACACGACTCAACTTAGCGCATTTTAAGGCTCGCTAGACTTTTGAGGTTCATCCAACCACAATTCTACCTTGTCCTCCATGTCATCCAGGCCTATGTAAGGTTTCAACCGCTCTCCGTTTACCTTGAATGTACGTGATCCATCCATAGTTTGAATTTCCACAGCTCCTGACTCAAATGCCTCAATTACCTTGAAGGGTCCTGACCACCTTGATTTCAATTTACTTGGGAACAATCGTAATCTTGAATTGTATAGTAGTACTTTGTCCCCGTTTTTGAAGTTTCACTCAATGATATTTTGATCATGAATCCGCTTCATTCTCTTTTTATACAATCTAGTACTTTCAAACGCCAGATACCGAAATTCTTCTAATTTATGCAACCCAGTTAGCCTTGCTTTACCTGCTTCATCCAAGTTGAGATTCAATTGATTCAGTGCCCACCAAGCTTTGTGCTCTAATTCAACCTGTAGGTGACAAGCTTTCCCAAACACCAATATGTATGAAGACATGCCAATGGGTGTCTTGAATGTTGTTCTATAAGCCCATAGTACGTCATCAAGCTTTCTGGACCAGTCGGTTCTTGTGGCGTTCACTGTTTTAGCCAGTACACTTTTTATCTCCCTGTTGGAGACCTCAACTTGCCCGCTAGTTTGCGGGTGATATGGAGTGGCCTCACGGTGTTTAACATCATACTTGGCCAATAATTTCTCAAAAGCTCGGTTGCAAAATTGTGTGCCCCCGTCACTGATGATAGCCCTTGGAGTCCCGAACCAGGTGAAAATATTCTTCTTCAAAAATCCCACTACCACCTTAGCATCATTGGTGGGTAATGCTGCAGCTTCCACCCATTTGGACACGTAGTCAACTGCAACAAGTATGTACTTATTACCGTATGAGCTAATAAAGGGCCCCATGAAATCTATTCCCCAGACATCGAACACTTCCACTTGCTGGATTGGATTCATCGGTATTTCATGATGCCGGGAGATGTTCCCCGTGCGTTGACATTCGTTGCAACCTTTCACCCACAAGTGCGCATCTTTAAACACCGTTGGCCAATAGAAACCGGCCTCAAGTACTTTGGCAGTAGTACGTATTCCTCCAAAGTGACCGATATATGCTGAAGCGTGATATGCCTGCAAAACAAAAGATTGTTCTATCTCGGGGACGCATCTACGGATCATGTTATCAAGACATATCCTAAACAAATATGGTTCATCCCAATAATAAAAGCTGACTTTGACGAAAATATCCTTTCCTCTGGACCGATGAGATCTCGTGAGGAACAATACCACTGGCTAGGTAATTAGCATAATCAGCATACCATGGTATTTTAAGGAGAGTGGTGGTGAGCAACTACTCGTCTAGAAAGGTTTCCAGAATTTCCCCACTCTCTTTGACAATTTCAGCTCCTTCAAATCGTGACAAATAATCAGCGACTTGATTTTCAGTACCTTTCCTATCCCTAATTTCGAGGTCGAACTCTTGGAGAAGCAACACCCAACGAATTAGGCGCGGCTTAGAGTCCTTTTTATCAATTAAATATCTTAAAGCTGCATGGTCTGTGTATACGATTACCTTTGATCCTATGAGATAGGACCGGAATTTGTCTAATGCGAACACGACCGCGAGCATCTCCTTTTCCGTCACTGTGTAGTTTAGTTGTGCTCCACTTAGAGTTCTACTTGCATGGTATATTGGATTCATCAGCTTCTCTTTCCTTTGGCCCAGCATTGCCCCCACTGCATAGTCACTTGCATCACACATTAATTCAAAAGGTTTCTCCCAGTCTGGGGCAGTGATGATGGGTGCTGTGACCAACCTCTTCTTTAGTTCCTCAAAAGCAATCCTGCTTTCATCAGAAAAAACAAAAGGGTGATCTTTTTCAAGTAACTTACAGAGAGAGTTTGATATTTTGGAGAAGTCTTTGATGAACCTCCAGTAAAAACCGACGTGTCCAAGAAAGCTTCTTATGGTCTTGACGGATGTTGGTGGAGGCAACTTTGCAATGATATCAACTTTAGCACGGTCTACCTCAATGCCTTTGCTTGAAACCCCGTGCCCCAATACTATACCTTCTTGTACCATAAAATGGCACTTCTCCCAGTTTAGCACTAAGTTTGTTTCCACGCACCGTTTTAGCACTCTAGTCAGATTGGAAAGGCATTCATCGAATGAATTCCCTACCACTGAGAAATCATCCATGAACACCTCCGTAATGTCTTCCACCATGTCGGTGAAAATAGCCATCATGCACCTTTGGAATGTGGCAGGCGCATTGCATAGTCCGAATGGCATCCTCCTGAAGGAAAAGATGCCATATGGGCATGTGAAGGAGGTCTTCTCTCTATCTTCGGGGGCTATGGAGATTTGATTATACCCCGAGTATCCATCCAGAAAGCCAAAATGGGACCACCCTGCCAACCTGTCAAGCTTTTGATCAATGAAGGGAAGTGAGAAGTGATCTTTGCGGGTGGCTAGATTCAACTTCCTGTAGTCCATGCATATTCTCCATCCGGTGACGGTTCTAGTTGAAATCAATTCACTGTTCTCATTTTTCATTACCGTCATGCCTCCTTTCTTTGGCACACATTGGACCGGGCTAACCCAGCTGCTGTCTGAGATTGGGAAGATGATTCCCGCATCTAGCCACTTTATTACTTCCTTCTTCACCACTTCCTTCATGTTGGGGTTCAGCCTTCTTTGATGTTCCCTGGAAGGTTTGTGTCCATCTTCCGGGAGAATGTTATGCATACAATAGGCTGGGCTGATCCCCTTTATGTCTGCCATGGTCCACCCGATGGCAGTCTTGCATTCCTTGAGTACCTGTATAAGCTTTTGGGCCTACTCATCGAACAAACTAGATGAGATAATAACATGTAACGTGGAGTTATGACCTAGATATTCAAACCTGAGATATAATGGTAGTGGTTTAAGTTCGAGCTTTGGTGGCTCTTCTATGGATGGCTTTGCTGGCGGGCTCTCTCTTTTCTCTAAGTGTAGAGGTTCGAACTCAAGCTCTCTCTACCAAAATCCCTTGCCTTCCAGAGATAGTACCCATTCGGCTAAACTTTCACCATTTACCTCTTCATTGTTCATCAGACATGCTTGAAGTGGATCTTCAATGGTCAAATCTGCATCGTCGGTCTCCACTATCACATCAACCGCATCAGTGAGAGAGCAATTTGCAAACTCACTAGGACGCCTCATAAATTTTTGCACATTGAAAATGATCTCCTCATCATTCAACCTCATTTTGAGTTCCCCAGTTCACAATCAATTATGTTCTCCCGGTGGCTAGGAATGGTCTTCCTAGGATTATGGGAATTTCTTCGTCGACCTTGCAATCAAGAATAACAAAATTGGCGGGAAACACGAACTTCCCAACCTGGATAAGCACATCATCTATAATACCAAATGGACGCTTAACCGTCCTGTCAGCAAGCTGTAAAAGCATAGAGGTGGGCCTGGCTCTCCCAATACCTAACCTCTTATAAATAACTAAGGGCATGAGATTAATGCTTGCCCCCAAATCACATAAGGCCTTAGTAAAGGCATAATTCCCTATAGTGCATGGGATGGTGAAACTACCTGGATCAGATAGCTTCTCAGCAATGGGTCTAGAGACCACTGCACTACAAGTCTGGGTAAGTGTAACTGTGGCCAAGTCTTGGAAATCAAATTTCCGCGACATCAAATCCTTCATCATCTTAGCATAACCAGGCATTTCTTTTAAAGCTTCAATTAATGGAATGTTTACCTGGATTTGCTTGAGCATCTCGAAGAACTTTTTGTATTGCTCCTCTTTATGGTGTTTGGCCAACCTTTGGGGGAATGGTGGTGGAGGCCTCTTCTTCCCGGTGACTTGGGATTTTTCTTTTTCTATCACTTTCTTATCAATCTGCTGCTCTACCTGTTCAGCTACTTTCTCCGTTCCCTATTTTGCTTCTTTATTTTCAGCAACAGGCTGGACTGTGACTTCTGTCAACCCTGTGGATTCGTCCAATTCCATGGGCAATAGAGTGGACGTCTCATCATGTCTGTCGATATTCTCACTTTCATTCTCAGCATCAAGATCTCTGTCGCTTCTCAGGGTTACTGCCATCATCTGCTTTGGGATTTGGTCCTTTGGGTTTGTTTGTGTATATGCAAGCAATGTCCCTTGAGGACGATTGTTGAGAGACATAGCAATCTGACCCACATGTACTTCAATATTCTTGATGGCGGCATCATATGCATGTATCCTCTCATTTGTTTTGGCATTTGACCCAATTACCTGCTGCATCATAGCTTCCAATCTTGCAAACCCATCGTCATGTCTACCCCCATGTGGTGGTGGAGGTGGATGATATCCCTGCTGTTGATTGCCGAAATTCTGAGGTCTAGGATATGGAGCCATGTTGTGTGGTGGCCTCATACCTGCTGCATTAAATTGTGGCTGGGAGGTCTGTACTGCATTGGAGCCTGTTGGCCCCAGTTTTGATTACCTTGTCGCTGCCCTCCATAGTTAGCCACATAGTTCATATCCTCGTGCTGATGATGATGTTCTTGGTTTGCAGCCCATGGATTACCTATGGGTTGGCTAATGCATGATGTGCATAAACCACCATTTGTAGTATCTACAATGTGAACCTGTTGCTTGACCCCTGATTCTTCCACCTTCTTTGTTAGGATGCTCATTTGTGTCAATAGAGTTGCCATGTTCTCCTCCGGAGTGTTGGATGGATCCAGAGGTACAGAGTGTACCACTAGTGTGATAGGAGCATTCCTGGATGTCCACCCGGAATTTTGGGCCATCTTGTCTAGCAAATTTTAGCCCTCTCTCCAAGTCTTGCTCAGAAAAGCCCCGCCTGCTGAAGCATCTACAATGTTCTTCATGCTGTTTGAGAGCCCCGTGTAGAATCTTTGGCATAACATTTGTTCTGGAATCCCATGGTGAGGACACATAACAAGCATACCCTTGAATCTGCCCCAAGTTTCATGTAATGTTTCCAGTGGTTTTTGCTTGAAACTCACAATCTCATCAATTTGCTGAGCTGTCTTGTTAGGTGGATAAAAATTGTTGTGGAATTGTTTGACTAACTCATCCCAAGTTGCAATGGAGTTTATTGGGAGTGAGTTTAGCCATATCTGTGCTGCTCCTGTAACTGAGAACGGAAAGAGTAATAATCTGATAGCTTCTGGAGTTACATTCGGTTTCCTTTGTGTCTTGTATATTGATAGAAAGTTCTTGAGGTGCTGCTGTGGATCTTCAACTTGAGATCCAGAGAATAATCCCTTGTTTTGCTACAAGTGTAGCATGTTGTTGGTAGTCTGGAAAGACTCAACTTGAATTGCTGGAACAACGATGACAGTTGCCAAATTATCCGCTGTGGGTTGTGCCCAGTCAAACAGTGCACCTTCCTGTGCTTCTTGCATATTTAGCCCGGCTTGCTCGTTTTGTTCGTTTGCATCACCCATGTCGAAGTCTAATTTGATTGGTTGTTGAGATTGTTGAATTTGCTTGATGGCTTTGTTACGTGCCCGAAAAGTTTGCTCGGGGTCTGAGAGTCCTTCAATTAGTTCTCCAGTCCTTGCAGATTTTCTATCCATGCACCTGAATACCCAAATCAACAACCATCAAAATATTCAATGTAGAGTGTAGAAAGAACCTGAATACACAAGAATTCTGGCAATGGCAATTGATAATTCCGTTAATTCCCCGGCAACGACGCCAGAATCGATTCACGTCCAAGCAACAGTCGTAGTCAATATAACTTGGTCTAATAAGTCCAAGATCGACCCCACAGAGAATTAACCTACCAATTGCAACTATCACAACCCCAAAAGTACTTTCGAATCAAGTTCCCAAACTTTGAATATATCTTTGTGTGATTTTCGAATATCTACTTTGCAATAATTAAGAATGCTTGAAAGAAGAATTGAATGTAGAGTAAAAAGAATATTATAAGAAGGACTAAGGTATTGATTTCCCCTATTGATGGAATCCCTTATCGTTATGCTCATACAAATTGTTAATATATTCTATCAATCATGAACGCTATGTGTATCGTAACCTTCTCCCGAGCAATTACAATAATTTGCTAGTGCACTCTCCCGAGCTACCCTAGCTAGCTTTAATTTGAATAGTTCACTTAAGATTGCACCCAAGACTTCGTTATTCCTAACCCCGTCTTTACGCCTAAGGTTATAGATTCCTCCAATAACCTAGGTGTGGTGTTGTTCAATAATAAACCTATATATGGACTCTTTTCCAAGCTATGCACACTAAATAGGCACCGCTAATTGGGACGTCTACCAATTAACTACAACAAGAATGAAGTTGAACAAATAGAAATCTAAGTCACAATTTGTAATCACATAAACGATAAGATCATCACTCAATAGGTTCCATCAAAAACTTAGAAATCTAAGTCACAATTTGTAATCACATAAACGATAAGTTCATCACTCAATAGGTTCCATCAAAACCTTAGAAAAGGATTTAGCTACTCATGCTTGAAGAAACAGGAATAATAATTGAAATCATAAAGAAATAATTGATATAAAATAAAAGAAGGAGTTTGAGAGGATTCTCTCTTACTAAATATCTTGCAAAAGTATTGAAATAAAGATAACATGCCTCTATGGGGCAAACTAGGAGTTTATATAGAGGTTTTAGGGCTTAAAAAACTAAATTCGAATCCAATTAGGAGAACTGGGCGCCGGCTTCCGCGGTTCGTTCGCGGCCGCGAGCCAACCGCGAATAGTCAAACTTCAGAATGCCTCTTTTTTCGCGGTTCATCCGGGACCGCGAATGAACCGCGGATGAACCGTGGATGAACAATGCTGCGTATTTTTGACTGCTTCTTCCAGCTCTTTTCAGCTTAGATCTTTTCTTGGCTTTTTCATCCACATATGACTTCCAAATACTCTTCTTAGCATCCATTGCATCACATGTACCTATAATACACAAATAAACACTAATCAAAGCATTTTGTCCTCATAAACAACATAAATATCATCACAAAGCGTGATTATTTAGCGCATAATTATAGTCAAATTCACCTATTATCAGTGCACACATTTCCCATGCATGATTGCGACTTTTGAAACTTTGTTCGAAGCAGTATATGTCACTCCATAAATATCTTCTCCCCCGTTTATAACATTCACGATCCTCTTGGGTGATGGGGGCTTTGTTGGCTCTTGCCTATTTTTCATGTAAGCTTGCTTTCCTTTCTCACTAAATAACTCAGTGAGATAGCCTTGTTTCAATAGATGGTCCACTTCACTCTGTAAGAATTTGCATTCTGAAGTCTTATGCCTGCGATCATTATGAAATTCGCACCAATGATCTAGATTGCGCTTGTTTTGATTTGACCGCATCTCCTTCGGCCACCGTACCTTATATCTCATACTCCGTAAAACAGCTGCGATATCGGAGGTGGTGACATTAAAATTATATCCACTGAATCTTTCCTTCAAACTTCCATCATCATCTTGTGAATCCTGTCTGTTTCGATCATTTCTAAATCTTGATGAAGAGCCAGACTCCATGTTTCTTGATTTTTGATCATATCATTAATTTTCTTGTTTTATTTGTGAATCTTTTCCTGTATGGCCCATATAAGGATCGTACCTATTTATACCTGATCTTTTTTCTGTTTCGGATCTCCTTGACCCGTTTCTTTCTTTATGTTGAAGTCGAGGCATAGTATCTTCCTCAATTCTCAACTTAGTACTGTACCTGTTGTAGACATCATTCCATGTGGTTACAGGTAATTCTCGAAGGCTCTCTTTGAGTATTGTCGTGGCTTCAGAACTTTTATCATTTAAATTGCTTGCAAAAGCTGTTGCAGCCCAATTATTTGGTACATGGGGTAAAGTCATTCGTTCACATTGGAACCTATCAACAAAATCTCTGAGCAACTATGTGTCCCCTTGTTTGATTTTGAAGATGTCCTCCATTCTTTTCTCAACATTCTGAGCTCCTGAGTGTGCCTTAATGAAAGAATCTGCAAGCTCAGCAAAAGAGTTTATAGAATTTTCAGGCAAAAGAGAATACCAGGTTAGTGCTCCCTTGGTGAGTGTTTCTCCAAATTTCTTGACCAACACGGACTCAATCTCCTGCTTGGTTAAATCATTTCCTTTGACTCCTATAGTAAATGCTGTAACATGGTCACGTGGATCGATCATGTAGTCATATTTTGAAATATCAGACATATTGAATTTTTTAGGGATTGGAAGGGGAGCAGAACTTGGTTTCCAAGGTTGTTGTGAGTATTTATACGCATATACTCCTTTGATTATTGGGGGAACACCAAGTATTTGCTCGAGGCACTCGTTTTGTTCTTTAAGTTGTGCCTGCAAAGATAGTACCAAATTTTGTAAATAAGAATTATTTGTGTTACCTGGATCCACTTCTCGTGGTTCACTGGGAGTCTCTTCGATTGAGTTAACAAGGCCAGAACGAGGATTCTCCAGTGTGTTATTATTGGGCGAAGGTGTGGGCGGTGCAATAGGTAATCGGCTAACTAGCGCTTGAAGAGCTTGGCTAACACGTGCATCAATTATTCTTTGTAGGGCTTCCTCTGGTACATCAACGTGTTGTGATTGCTCTTGTTCAGCAGCATGTGATGCTGGTGCAGGAGTACCTTCACGAGAATGACGTGGAGAAGTTTGAGGGGAAGGAACTATGTTAAGATTGTGCATATCCCCTTGATTCTAATGGACTTGATTTTCATCAGCATTGTTGTTGTTGATATTTGCCATGATGATAACAATTTAGTAAAATGTAAAGAAAAAATAGATTATCAGATTCCCGATAATGGAACCCATTTGTTTAACCAAAAAAATAGTATTTTGATCAAAACTAGAATTTAAGATATAAATCGGGTTACTGATAATCAAGAGACCAAAAAATAATAAGCTTTCTGAGAATAGAAATAAAGCAATAAACAATATTGTATTTCAGTAGAATGCCAATAATATTCGCTGTCTCCTACAAATGATGGGACTTCTTCCTTTTATAGTTGATTCTAGGTAAAGGAATGGATACCTAAGCTTTAATGAGCCAATTATGAGAAATAAATGACATAAAATAAGCCGTTACATAATCACCCTTATTAAATACTAATTTTCTAACGTATTAGGTATTTAATATTGAATTTGGACTCCTTTTGTCTTCACATCCATATCTTTAATGCCTTTCAATCTGTTGGCTTTAAATGACTTGAATTGACACGAGTATCATGCCTAAACTGCTTTTCATGCCTTTTTAACTTTCTCTTCCCGTATCTTTCATCACCCGTGTCTTTTTTCTCAATTGATGTTCTTTGACCATTTTGACCAATCCACGTGTCATGCCATATATATAGAGATATTTACAAATGAACAAAACCCTTGCTATTTATACAAGGGAAATTGCCCTAATAATGTCATTCGTGACATCATATTAAGTATGAACATGCAATGTAAATGCACAAAAATGCATCTACCAATTTTTTCCGAAAAAAGAGGCTTCAAATGTTCACAATTGTTCATATAAATCTTGACAAATTTAACAAATCTCCACCTTGGCAAGATTCCACATTTTTAATTTTCTCTTACTGATAAATTTTGATTGTGTCTTCAACTTCAATCTTCAAAGTTAAACAATATTGATCAAGTTCAAATAATGTTATAACTTAATATCAGTAAGAGCTTTTGTTAGCATATCGGCTGGGTTGTCTATAGTTCGAATTTTCTGTACCATGACTACACCTTCTTCTATAATATCTCATACAAAGTGATATTGAACATCATTGTGCTTCTTCCTTGCATGATAAACTTGATTCTTTGTGTCACGACCCCAATCCCAATCGTGATGGCGCCTAATACAATGCTAGGCAAACCCAACCAATACAACACTCTCAACCCTCGATGAAACTCATTGCCTATTAATAGAGTTAAATTACCAAATTAACATGATTATAATCCGTGGTAGGAGTTAAACAGTGCAGAAAGCCATAAAATACCAATACAAATCCCAAATGATATGGTGTCACGAGTCGAGAGCCTCTAAATACAACTGCGTAGCAGCCTATACATATAAAGTCTAGAATGTGGAAATAAAAGGGATAAGGGGAGAAATCGGATCCTGCGGACACCAAGAAGCTATCTGGATAAGTTCGGTGATAGTCTGGACAGCAGCAGACAAACTCAATTATGCCTCAGGGATACCTGTATCTGCACACATGGAATAGGGAGAAAAGTGAGTAATCCGACTTAGTGAGAAATAGCAATAAATAATGACTGATAGTAAGAAAACTCATAAAAACACTATGCAATTCAATATAAAAATAGTAAGTGCATTTAACAACAGCTGAATGAGAAAATAGGTGAATATACCTCAACCTAGTACACAACTCATCTACTCCCTTCAATGACCGGTAGTTTAAATATCGTTGCGGCATGCAGCCCGATCGATATGTGTGTGTGTGTGAATATATATATATATATATATATATCCAGCGTGCAGCCCGATCCAATAATAATAGTCGGCTGCGCTCACTGGGAGCGTACAGACACCAAAGGGGCTCATACAGCCCAAGCACTATACTACTGCGGCGTGCAGTCCGATCTATATAATATACTACTTTAGCGTGCAGTCCAATCCATATATGTATATATACAGCTACCACGTGCAGCCCAATCCGGTATATATCAAATACCATCACTATGGGCCCTTGACCCCTCTCAGTCAATATTGACTTGGCCTCTTTGGGCACACTCAGCTAAGACATGGTTTCCAATCCCAGGTTATTCCCATTAGGATTACCAATTTCTAAAGACGGTTCATATTATTTTTAACAGTTAGGAACATGACTGAGTGTATGATTTCGACAAGTAAAATGAGGTCAACTAGTACAAATACCCATTAAGGGCTCTACATATCGGCACAAGGCCCAAACATAGCAACTAGTCCAGAATATAATGATATTAATTAAGTCTCAGTCAAAAGAATAGTATAGTCATCAATCTAGATGGGTTGAGTCTGAATCCCCAGCAGTAACAAACCCAACGTTCATCATACATCATGTGTCTCATCTCAACATAGCACCACATTGTGAAAATCCAGGGTTTCAAACCCTCAGAACATCATTTATAACCATTACTCACCTCAAGCCGGCCGAAATCCTAGCTCGCTTTGCCTTTGCCTCGCAAGTCAACCTCCTCGTGTGTATAATCTGGTTAAATCCACAAGGAATACGTTACAATAGGCTAAGGGAATACAACTTAATCAAAAAGACTCAAAAATTATAAAAATCACGAAGTTGGCAAAACCTGAGCCCCGGACCCACTTCTCAAAAAATTATAAAATTCACATCACCGGATTCCTCATCTCGCCACGAGTATAAACATATCTAATTTACCAAAATTCGATCTCAAATGCTCCCTCAAATCCTAAATTTTTATTTCAAAAGTCAAGCCCTGCTTCTTCTAATTTTAAATGTTTAATAAAACCCTTACATCAACCCAAATTTTACCCTATGCGATCGCATCCAAGCCTCTACGATCGCATAGCACAACTTTCCCAGGCCTCCAAAAATGGCCTATGCGAACGCAACCACCTCCGTGCGATCGCACTGCTTTAACAACCAGACCTATGCAATCACATACCTTACTCCACGATCGCATTGAACAAATACCTCTCAGGACCCCAGGTCCATTTTTCACAACGCAATCACAATGCACCTCATGCGATCGCAATGAACAACTTCCTCAACCTATGCGATCGCATACCATTCTTTGCAATCGCATACCATTCTTTGCAATCGCACAGAACAATTAGAATAGCCTTCCCAAAACCTTCTATGCGATCGCAATGAACAAAATGCCTGCAAGACACAAGCTGAATTTCTGCAACTCCCAAAGGCTAAAAATGGTCCGGTTTACCATCCGAAATCACCTCGAGGCCCCCGGGACCTCAACCAAAATAACAAACACATCCTAAAATATCATTTATACTTGTTCCAATCAGGAAAACACACCAAACAATTCTAAAACCATTAAATCACATCGGATTCAAGCCTAAGTTTCTTAAAAACTTCTGAAATACGCATTTGATCAGAAACCCGACCAAAACACCTTCGAATGACCTGAAATTTTGCACACACATCCCAAATCAC
Organism: Nicotiana noctiflora; assembly: GCA_032618575.1. Classification (NCBI taxonomy): domain Eukaryota; kingdom Viridiplantae; phylum Streptophyta; class Magnoliopsida; order Solanales; family Solanaceae; genus Nicotiana; species Nicotiana noctiflora. The sequence goes on from JASVEL010010346.1 coordinate 38,580, forward strand.
CTAACGAAGCTACTGAAACTCTCAAAATTCTATTCTGACCCCCGTATCAAAATTTCAGCTACCAACCAAAATTTGCCAAAATACTAACTTCGCCAAGTCAAACCTAATTCTATATCGGACCTCCAAAATTAATTCCGATCATACTCCTAAGTCACAAATCATCCCCCAAAGCTAACTGAAACAACGAAAATCACATCCGATCCCTCTAACCCAATAGTCAGCATCTAGTTGACTTTTCTAAAATAAGCCTTCCTTAAAGAGACTAAGTGTCTCATTTCCATCTAAAACCAATCCAATTCAACTCGATCACCTCAAATACCGATAATGAAGCATACAGAAACATAAGATAAGGAAAATAGGGTTGTAACTCACGTGACGATGGGCCATGTCATCACACTTTGCTAATTGGATAACATTCTAACTAACATAAAATAGTGTGCTGTTTTCTTGACAATACTAAGCTCTCTAAGAAACCCTTGAAGTCAATTGCCTTTTTTACAGCCTTTGTAATAGCCATGTACTCTAACACTGTTGTAGACAAAATAACTACTGACTGCAACGTAGACTTCCATCTAACCGGTGTCTTTGCAAAAGTAAACACATAACATGTAGATGATCTTTATTTGTCCAGATCACTCGCATAATCCGAGATATCCAACCAGATAGTGACTATCTTCTTGCTAAAAAATAAATCCAACATCTACAGTATTACGAATATACCATAGAATCCATTTCATAGCTTCCCAATGCTCCTTTCTCGAAGCAATATCATTTGACCTGCCCTGAAGAGCATAGAAGCGAGCCTGACCACCACCCGATTAGCCTCCCCCTCTAGGGTGACCCCTGACTGCCTGACTCTCATCCCTAGCTGGCGGGGCGGGTGCTGAAGAAACTGGGCCAGAAGATGAGGGCCGACCCCTCTACTGAGACGAGCTAGCAGCGCAGCGAGGATACTCCCTATGCATATGCCCGAACTCACCACACTCGTAGCAACTCCTAGGTGCTGGGAACTGGGAGTGAAGAGAACCCCTCACGTTAGAGTGGCTAGCTGATGCACTCGGCCTCGAAGAACCCTAAACAGATGGAGCATGAGACAAACTATGTGCTGGAAGAGAGCTGAGAGATAGCTGACTCTACTGAGAACCCTGCTAACCACGACCAGAAGATCCACCACAATACCTAGGTCTATCTGACTGAGCGGTCTTGAAAGAACGTCCCCAGCCATGCTCAAACTGGCCCATCGAAGGAGCGCCACTGTGACTACCAGAACCTCAGGGCCTCTTGGCCTCCCTCTCATCACGATCCTGGAGCCGAACTGACTCAATATCTCGAGCTATATCCACTACCTCCTCAAAGTAGCACCAAGCACTCTCTCTCTAGTCATCAGAATACGAAGAGGGTAGTGGAGACCATCAACAAACCTCCTGGATACGCTCACAGTCCGTGGGGACCAACCAAGTTGCATGCCGAGACAACTCAGAAAATCTCATCTCATACTATCTCACTGACATCTCACCTATTTTAGTCCCTCAAATTGTTTGTGCAGCTCCTCTTTGTGGGACTGCAGTACATATTTCTCCAGGAAGAGAGTGGAGAACTGCTGCCAAGTCAAAGGTGTTGCACCGACTGGCCTACGCCACTCATACGCCTCCCACCATATGAAGGTCGCTCCAATAAACTAAAATGTAGTGAAAACCACACTGCTAGACTCAAGAATCCTTGTTGTGCAGAGCATCCGCTGACATTTATCAAGAAAACCATGGGCACCCTCGCCCTCAGCTCCACTAAATGTCAGAGGCTGGAGTTTACCAAACCTCTCGAGGCGATGCTACTTATCCTCGGGCATAAATTGAACCCTGTACTCCTGAACTGGTACCACTGGCTGAGCTGGAGGTGCCTATAGAGTCTCTGATCCCTATAATCCTTGCTCAGGCATGCAAGCAGTAGGGGCCTATTTGCCTCCCCCGGCCTGTGAAGTAGCTGCTACTGCTGTGCTGGCTAAAATTACACGAGCCAGACCCATACAAACTGTCAATATCTAAGCCAATGTCTCATGAAGACCTGGAATCACAATGGGCACAGCTGGTGCCTGAATTGGTACTGCTAGAGTCTAATCCTAAGCTGGCGCAATTAAAGGATCCACATGTGTTGTCCCTGTTTCTCTGCCTCTACCATGACTATGACCACGACTGCGTCCATGGTCTCTAGTAGCCTTAGTAGGTGGTACTGGTGGTAGTTCACCACGTCCGATAGCTCGTGTCCTCACCATTTGTGAGAGAATAGAATAAAGAGAAGTTTAGTATTCGGATCAACAAGTTCGCTGGACAAGAATTTCAAGAATGTGGAATTTTTCCTAAAGGTTCTGCATTACAGACATCTCCGTACCGATCTACGAGACTCTACTAATCTGGCTTATGACTCGCGAGGCCTAGTAAACTAGGCTATGATACCAACTTGTCACGACCCCAATCCCTGTCGTGATGACGCCCAACACAATGCTAGGAAAGCCCAACCAACACAACACTCTCAACCCTCGTACAAAACTCATTGCCAATTAATAGAGTTAAATTACCAAATTAACATGATTATAATATGTAGTAACACTTAAACAGTACGGAAAGCCATGAAAATACCAATACAAATCCTAAATAATCTGGTGTCACGAGTAGAGAGCCTCTAAATACAATTGTGTAGCAGCCTATACATATAAAATTCTAGAATGCAGAAATAAAATGGATAAGGGGAGAAATTGGTTCCTACGGACACCATGCAGCTACCTCGATAACTCCGGTGATAGTTTGGACAGCAGAAAAACTCAACTATGCCTCCAAGATACCTGTATTTGCACATATGGTGCAAGGAGTAAAGTGAGTAATTCGACACAGTGAGTAATAGCAATAAATAACGACTGACAGTAAGAAAACTCGTAAAAACACTATGCAATTCTATATAAAAAAAGTAATTGCATTTAACAGCAGCTAAATGAGAAAATGGGTGAATATCCCTCAACCTAGTACACAACTCATCTACTCCCCTCAATGACTAGTAGTTTAATTATACCGCTGCGGTGTGCTGCCCGATCCGTATAGTACTCTGTTGCGACGTGTAGCTCGATCCATATATATATATATATGTGTGTGTGTGTGTGTGTGTGTGTATACATATAAACTATTGCGGCGTGTAGTCCGATCCATATAATATATTACTGCGGTATGCAATCCGATCCATATAATAGGTAATGCGGCGTGCTGTCCGATCCATACAATATACTACTGCGACGTGCAGTCTGATGCATATATGTATATATATTGCTGCGGTGTGTAGCCCGATCTGGTATATATTAAATACCCTCACTATGGGTCCTTGACCCCTCTCAGTCAATATTAACTTGGCCTCTTGGGCACACTCAGCTAAGACAGGTTTCCAACCCCAGGTTATTCCCATTAGGATTACTAATTTCTAAAGTCGGTTCATATTATGTTTAGCAGTTAAGAACATGACTAAGTGTATGATTTTCATAAGTAAAGTGAGGTCAACTAGTACAAATACCACCCTAAGGGTTCTACAGATCATCGCAAGGCCCCAAACATGGAAACTAGCCCAAAATATAATGATATTAATTAAATCTCAGTCAAAAATACATTAGAGTCATCAATCGGGATGGACCGAGTCCGAATCCCCAGCAGTAAAAAATCCACGCTGATCATACAGCGTGTGTCTCATCTCAACATAGCACCACGTTGTGCAAATCCGGGGTTTCAAACCCTCAGAACATCATTTATAACCATTACTCACCTCAAGTAGGCCGAAATCCTAGCTCGCTTTACCCTTGCCTCGCAAATCAACCTCCTCGTGCGTATAATCTGGTTAAAGCCACAAGGAATACGTTACAATAGGCTAAGGGAACACAACTTAATCAAAAAGACTAAAAAAATTATAAAAATTACGTAGTTGGCAAAACCTGAGCACCGGGCCCACTTCTCGAAAAATTATAAAATGCACATCACCAGATTCCTCATCTCGCCACGAGTATATACATATCTAATTTACCAAAATTTGAGCACAAATTCTCCCTCAAATCCAAAATTTTTATTTCAAAAGTCAAGCCCTACTTCTTCTAATTTTACTCAAATTTCCATGAATTTAAGGGTTGATTCTTCAATAACATGATGTTTCTATGCCATAGGACTCACCTCCAATCGATTCCCAGTCAAAATCCTCTTTAATCCTCGTCAAAATATCTCAAGGTTACTCAACAATGGTCGAAATGGGACTTGGTTTATGGATGAAATGTTTAATAAAACCCTTACATCAACCCAAATTTTACCCTATGCGATCGCATCCAAGCCTTTACGATCGCATAGCACAACTTTCACAAGCCTAAAAAAATGGCCTATGCGAATGCAACCACCTCTGTACGATCACACTGCTTCAACAACAAGACCTATGCGATTGCATACCCTACTCCGCGATCCCATTGAATAAATACCTCTCAGGACTCCATGTCCATTTAACACTATGCAATCGCAATGCACCTCATGCGATCGCAATGAACAACTTCCTCAACCTATGCGATTGCATACCATTCTCTGTGATCCCACAGAACAATCAGAATAGCCTCCCCAAAACCTTCTATGCTATCGCAACAGCCCTCCTGCAATCGCAATGAACAAAATGTTTGCAACACACCAAGTGAATTTCTGCAACTCCCAAAAGCTAAAAATGGTCTGGTTGACCATCTAAAATTACCCCGAGGCCCCCCGGACCTCAACCAAAAGCACCAACACATCCTAAATTATTATTCAATCATGTTCCAATCATCAAAACACATTATACAATGCTAAAACCATTAAATCACATTGAGTTCAAGCCTAAGTTTCTTAAAAACTTCTGAAATACGCATTTGATAAAAAACCCTACCAAAACACATCCAAATGACCTGAAATTTTGCACACATATCCACAATAACCTAACAAAGCTATTTCAACTCTCAGAATTCCATTCCAACCCTCGGATCGAAATCTCAGATACCATCCAGAATTTGCCAAAATACTAACTTCGCCAATTCAAGCCTAATTCTACACTGGAACTCCAAAATCAATTCTAATCGCACTCCTAAGTCACAAATCATCTCCCAAAACTAACCAAATCATCTAAAATCACATCCGAGCCCTCTAACCTAACAGTCAACATCCAGTTGACATTTTCAAAACAAGCCTTCCTTAAAGAGGCTAAGTGTCTCATTTCCATCTAAAACCAATCTAATTTGACTCGATCACCTCAAATATTGATAATGAAGCATATAGAAACATATGATAAGGGAAACAGGGTGGTAACTCACGTGATGATGAGCCGGGTCATCACACTTTGCTAATTGGATATTATTCTGACTATCATAAAATAGTGTGATGTTTTCTTGAATAATACCTAGCTGTCTAAGCAACTCTTGAAGTCAAACTGCCTCTTTTACAGCCTCTGTAATAGCCATGTACTCTGACTTTGTTGTAGACAAAGCAACTGTTGACTGCAAAGTAGACTTCCAACTAACCGGTACCTTTGCAAAAGTAAACACAAAACATGTAGTTGATCTTTATTTGTCCAAATCACCCGCATAATCCGAGTCACAATATCCAAATAGATGGTGACTATCGTCTAACTCAAAAATCAATCCAACATCTACAGTGTTACGAATATACCGTAGAATCCATTTCATAGCTTCCCAATGCTCCTTTCCTGGATCATGCATATACCTACTTACAACTCCGATAGCATGTGAAATATTTGGTCTTATGAAAGCCATTGAATACATCAAGCTACAAATGGCATTCGCATATGGAAATCTTGACATATACTTTCGTTCAATGTCATTCTTCGGTGACATAGCAACACTAAGCTTAAAATGAGGAGCAAGTGGAGTGCTAACCGACTTTGTGTTGTCATTCACGCCAAATAGATCAATTACTCTCTTCAAGTATTCTTTATAAGATAGATAGAGTTTCTTTTGATGTCTATCTCCTTTTATCTTCATGCCAAGATTTTTTTCGCGTTACCCAAATCCTTCATCTCAAACTCTTTTCTTAGTTGAATCTTCAACTTCTCAATTTTTTCTTGACTTTTGGAAGCTATCAACATATCATCAACGTATAGTATATGAGAATAAATATGAAGGATCCATCTTCAAGCTTGTGCAAATACACGCAATGATCGTATTTTCTTCTTCTGTACTTATGCCGCAACATAAATGTCAAATCATTTGTACCATTGTCTAGAGGATTTTTTCAATCCGTACAACGATTTTTCAAGTTTTCATACCATATTTTTCTTTCCAACAACTTTGAATCCTTCTGGATGATCCATAAATATTTCCTCTTCCAAGTCTCTATGTTTAAATGCAATTATTACATCTAACTGAACTAGTTCTAAATTCAACTGTGATACCAAAGCCAACAAATCTCTAATGGAGGAAGTGTTTCACGACTGGAGAAAATACCTCATTATAATCAATTCCATCCTTTTGATCATATATTTTGGTCACTAATCTTTCTTTGTAGCGAATATCTTCTTGGTTAAGAAAGCTTTCTTTCCTTGCAAATAAACATTTGTACCCAATTGCTTTTTTCCCTCCGAAAGATTGGCCAATATCTATATGCGATTATGATGAAGGGACTGTATTTATTCATTCATGGAAATCCTTCACGTATCTTCTTCTGAACTTTAGATTGCGTCTTTATAGATGGTAGGAACACCATCATCTACAATTGAGGTTGCACAAGATGCCTTTTCTCTGAGACGAACATGTTTCTGTATTGTTCTTTTTAGCTTGCTGGTTGCTATTGATTCTAGTTCTTCTTGAGGTTTCTGAGTTGGAATCTCTCCCTCTAATGGCTCTTCTTCCAGGGGATAATCTTCATTTGTTTCCTCTACTACTTCTTGTATAGGAAAAATAAATTTTTCCTCAAACTCCACCTGCTTAGAATTACCCCATCTTGTTTGGTATTTTCATCTATTACCTTATTTACCATAGCAGATTCATCGAAGGTAACATCCTTGCTAAATATTACTTTTGACACCATAAGAGATATCCTTTGACTCCAGAAATAATCCCCATAAAATAGCCTTCTTTGCTATTTGATCCAATTCTGACTCTATCACATGATAATACGCAGTTGAGCCCACATGTTGTCACGACCCTAGTTCACCAATCGTGAACATCATGACGGAACCTAGTCTTCGCAACTAGGTAAGCCTAACACAATGCAGAGTATACAATTTCATGAACAAAATATAAGATAACAGCGGAATAATATAAATGAAATGTAATAAGTGCCGCTCGGCACATACATTTCGCCAAATACCACTAGGCAACATACTACCAAGACCCGGAAACCCACGGGCAACACAGACTAAGAAGAGTACAACTATGGCTCTATATATCAAGAATGTCTATACAACGGAAATAAGGGAAGTAACTGATATCACTAATGAGAATAAAAGGGGACTCTCTGGATCCGCGGATGTAGCACATCATACCTCAAGTCTCCTGAAAGTGCTGATAAATTACCTATAATGTGCCTGATCTGATGTACCTGAATCTGCACAACAAAAATATGCAGAAGAGTAGTATGAGTACACCATGGCGGTACCCAGTAAGTGCCAAGCCTAACCTCGATGGAGTAGTGACAAGGAAGGTCAGGGCCCTACCGAGAAACAATAACATAATGATAATAATAATATCGAGCAGTTCGAATAAGAATAAGACTAAAATAACAGCAATAAAGTAAATACTACAACCGTCTACAATTAAGCTAACAAGAGTAACAAACACAACAAAAATACAAATCAACAAGTCCATGACTCCGGGAATTGAACCCGTAGTCCCTCTCTATATTCAACAACTCAAGATCTCCGGAAATTACACCTATGGTCCGTATCTCAATAACTCCGGAGGGAATCGAACCCGTAGCCCTTGGATCTCCGAAAATTGAACCGGCAGTCCCTCTCTATATTCATCAACTCAGGATCTCCGGGAATTGAACCCCCGTCCATACATTAGTATCTCTGGGTCTCCGGGAATTGAACTGGCAGCCCTCGGATCTCCGGGAATTGAAACCGCAGTCCGTGTCTCAATATATCAGGATCTCCGGGAATTGAACTCGCAGTCTGTATCTCAATAACTCTGAATCTCTGGGAATTGAACCCGCAGCCCTTGGATCTCCGGGAATTGAACCCGCAGTCCACAAACATAAACGATAAGAGGAAAACATAGAGAAATATGAAATACATAGCTACAATTTACACCTAAACCAATATCAACAAGTTCCAAGAATATTCAATTAAGACAAGTAAGGCACTTAGACAGATAATCATATCTAATCATGCTTCTCTAACTCACACCAGATAAATCTTACAATTGAAACAATTAAATAACAAGGATATCACGATTTGATAAGTTCAAGTAAGGTGGTTGTAACGACCTGGCCGGTCGTTTTAGAAAAATAACTCCCCGATCCCCATTTTAACTGTTCCCCTAAGTTCATTTATGCTATTGTGGTTTGCCAGGAGAGTCAGTTCTGAAATTTGGAGTGTTTTGGGACACTTAGTCCCTAAATGGGAGCTTTAAAGTTGGAAAATGGTCTATAGTCAGAACAGTGTTAAGACGACCTCGGAATGGAAATCTGATGGTTCCATTAGCTCCGTTAAGTGATTTCGGGGTTGGGAGCGCGTTCGGAATGTATTTTGGAGGTCCGTAGCTCAATTAGGCTTGAAATGCCGAAGTTTGAAATTTTGGTGAATCCGAACGATAGGTGAGATTTTGATCCGGGGGTTGGAATGGAATTCCAACAATTTTTTATAGTTTCATCATGTGATTGTGGATATGTCTACAAATTTTCAGGTCATTCGGAAGTCGTTTGGTCAGGTTTTAGATCAAATGTGTAATTTGGAAAGTTTTAAGAAATTTAGGCTTGAATTCGATGTGAATTATGGGTTTTGATGTTGTTAGACGTGTTTTGAGGATTGGAACAAGTTCGGATAAGGTATTAGGATGTGTTGGTGTGTTTGGATGAGGTCCCGGGGGCCTCGGGGTGATTTCGGATGGTTAAACGGGTAGATAACATAGAAATTGCAGGTTTAGGAGATCTGTTTCTGTTGTTTTTGCCCCTGCGGAAATGGAACCGCTGAGGCGAGTCCGCTGAAGCGGAATTGTAAGCGCGGAGGCGGGTTTGTTCGCAGGAGCGGACGGTTCTCCACTGAGGCGGTATCACAGGTGCGAGGTGGAGACCGCAGAAGCGGTCAAGAGGCGGAATTGGGAAATCCGCAGAAGCAGATGCATGATCGCTTATGCGAGTCCGCAGAAGCGGGCTCTGGTTTGCAGGAGCGAGATTTATCGCAGAAGTGGCTGCTCGATCGCAGGAGCGGTCGCGCAGAAGCGTCCCTAGGATCACAAAAGCGGAATGGGCCAACCAGCCCTGGGGTTCGCAGAAGCGACAAATTGCCGCGAAAGCGGTTCCGCAGAAGCGGAAAATAGTCCGCAGAAGCGAAAATCGCAGAGGGTTTAATTATACCAGAAGTTAGAAATTTCAGAAACATTCCAAACATTTGAGGGCTCGGCTTAAGGTGCGAAGTGGGCGATTTTGAAGGATAATTCGAGGGGTTTCTTCAGGTAATCAATTATGGACTCCAATTATGATTGTTGTTGATAATATTATGCAAGTGTTTCATGAAAATGGAAGAATTTGGGGTATTTAATGTGGGTTTTCACCCTAGGCTTAAACTTTAGAAAATCAAAGGTTTGAATGAGCAAATGGAGTCCGAATTTAGTAAACTTTATATGCTTAGACTCGTATTGAGACGAGGGTTCCGAATGTGTAACTTTCGTGATTTTTCGATAAGCGTACCGAAAATCGAGTTTTGGCAACTTGTGGGTTTTGGTGTATTTTGAGTTGTTTTGATTGGGTAATGCCCAATTGGCCTATTTTGATATGATTATGTTGATTTTTATCAGATACTACACCTGTGGAGGCCGACATTTGCGGCAAGAGAGTTGTCTCTTAGCGGTTTTGTACCGGAGTCGAGGTAAGTGGCTCTTCTAACCTCGTGTGGGGGAACCTTCACCCCTAGGATATTATGTGATAGTTTAAAAGCCTTGTACGCGAGGTGACGAGCGTGTACATGCACTGGTTGTTGTAACTCACTTTACTCGAATTGTCAGATTAGTGATATCCCTGTTTTTAGTTGATTAACTTGTCACATTTACCTGGTATTCACTAGAAAAGCATGACTAGATAGGATTTATCTGTCTAATTGCCTAAGTGTCTTATTTGAACTTCTTGAAAAATTGTTGATACTATTTTTTTTTTGGTGAAGTTGTAGCTTAGCATATTATATTCTCTCTGTGCGTTTCTTTATTTGTTGTGTTGGTGGACTGCTGGTTCGATTCCCGGAGATCCTAGGGCTGTGAGTTCGATTCCCAGAGACCCGAAGTGGTATTGTTTGTGGACTGCGGGTTCAATTCCCGGAGATCCTGAGTTATTGAGATATGGACTGCGGGTTCGATTCCGGAGATCCTAAGTTATTGAGATATGGACTGCGGGTTCGATTCCCGAGATCCTGAGTTATTGAGATATGGACTGCGGGTTCGATTCCTAGAGATCCTGAGATTTATTGAGACATGGGTTGCGGGTTCGATTCCCGGAGACCCAGGGGTACTGTTAATGGGATTGTGGGTTCAATTCCCACAGATCCTGGACTTGTTGATTGAGTTTTGTTACTTGTTGTTAGCTTAATTGTAGACGGTTGCAGTTATCACTTTATTGTTGTTATTTTAGATTTATTATTATTTAAACTACTTATTTTTGTCATTATCATTTTGTTATTGTTTCTCTCAGTAGGGCCCTGACCTTCCTCGTCACTACTCCATCGAGGTTAGGCTTGGCACTTACTGAGTACTGCTGTGGTGTACTCATGCTACTCTTCTGCACACTTTTGTTGTGCAGATCCAGGTACATCAGGATAGGCTCATACTAGGTGATTCAGTTGCACTTTGGGAGACCTCGAGGTATGATCTGCTACGTCCGCGGATCTGGAGGCCTTCCTTCTATTCTTATAGTATTAGTAGATGTTTTCCCTTCATTTCGTTGTTAGATACTCTTTATACATAGAGCCACAGTTGTATATTCTCATTTAGTCTGTGTTACCCATGGGATTTCGGGTCTTGGTGGTGTTTTTATACAGTGTGTTTTGACGGGTGTATGTGCCAAGCGGCACCGATTACATTCCTTTTTATATTATTTTCCGTTATTTCTTATTAATGTTCATAAATTTGTATATTCCGCAACGTGTTAGGCTTACCTAGTTGCGGGGACTGGGTGCCGTCATGACAGGTTCACGATTGGTGAACTAGGGTCGTGACAAGTTGGTATCCGAGCTCTAGGTTCATAGGAGTCACGGGACACAGACCGGTTACTTAGAGTCTCGCTGATCGATACGGAGACGTCTGTATTTATCTACGAGGGGCTATGTAACTATTTAGGGAACTCCTTATTTCTTTTGCATTCCTTGTCGTGCGACATTTTTGGCACCACATCTAAATTACTGTTTTCTATTCTCTCAGAGATGGTGAGGACATGATCTACTCGCGATGATCAGGTACCCGCGCCCCCTGTTGCCACCGTAAAAGGCCGGGGCCGAGTTAGAGGATGAGGGCGCGCCCGAGGTGCAGCCACAGCACCTGCGCGCGCTGCCGCTGAGGTACCACAGGTGGACCAGGTTGGAGCGCAGACACCTGGTACACCGACTACAGCTGCAACTACTCCAACACTCCAGGAGACCCTGGCCCAGTTCATGAGCATGTACACTACTTTAGCTCAGGCAGGGTTGCTTCCTCTCACTGTAGCTACATCTCAGGTCGTGGGAGGGTCCCAGACTCCCGCAGCCGCTACACCTGAGCAGTGAGTGCTAGTGGGACAGGTTCCAGAAATTATTGTTATGCCTCCGGCCGCCCCAGCACAGCCCGGAGATGGGCCAGCTGCCTGCGAGGACGAGCAGCGTAGATTGGAAAGGTTCAAGAAATATGATCCTCCAGTGTTCAGTGGGTTGGCTTCAGATGATGCATTGGGTTTTCTGGAAGAGTGTTATCGTATTCTTCGTACTATGGGGATTGTGGAGACCAGCGGGGTTTCCTTCACTGCTTTTCAGTTTTGTGGGGCCGCTTACGATTGGTGGCGCACGTATGAGTTGGATAGTCCAGAGGAGTCTGCTTCATTGACTTGGACGCAGTTTTCAGATCTATTTTTGAGAGAGTTTGTTCCTCAGAGCCTTAGGGATTCTTGGCGCTCGGAGTTTGAGCGGTTACGACGGGGCTCCATGTCAGTATCGGAGTATGCTATCAATTTCACCCGTCTTGCCAGACATGCACCGGCCTTGGTAGCCACAGTCCGGGAGAGGGTGCAGAGATTTATTGAGGGCCTGATTTCGCCGATCCGATCCAGCATGGCCAGAGAGTTGGAGACAGATATATCCTATCAGCAGGTAGTTAGCATTGCCAGGAGGATCGAGAGTATGCTCCCTAGAGAGCGGGGAGAGAGAGAGGCCAAGAGGTCTCGTGAGTCGGGCCATTTCTGTGGTGCCCGCACTTCAGCAGCCGGTCATTTTGGCAGGGGTTATTCCGGTCGTCCAGTTTATTCTGCATTGCCAGCAGCCAGTAGTACTCCAGCTCTTCCAGCACCTCAGGAGCCTTATTATGCTCCCCCAATTTCTAGTGTACCTCCTGTGCGGGGTACTTCCAGGGGTCAGACTAGTGGGGGTGAGGCCGGTCAGTCTCAGCCACCGCGTCCCCCCAGAGCTTGCTTTGAGTGCGGGGATACTCGCCATCTGGTTAGGGAGTGCCCCAGGCATAGGAGGGGAGCACCTCATCAGTCTTCGCAGCCTCAGCGTGGTTCTCAGGGCCAGCAGGCTATCATTCCAGCTCCAGCTGCCACTCCACCTGCCCAGCCAGCCATGGGCGGGGGTCAGGGTGCCAAAGGCCGCCCTCGAGAGGGGGACAGGCCAGATTCTATGCTATTCCTGATCGCGCTGCGGCTGTTGCATCTGATTCTGTTATCACAGGTATTATTCTGGTTAGTCACGGGGAGGCATCGGTTCTATTCGACCCTGGTTCCACTTTTTCATATGTGTCTTCTTACTTTGCTTCTCATCCGGGTGTGCCTCGGGATTCTTTGAGTGCCCCCATTTATGTTTCCACTCCGGTGGGTGATTCTTTGGCTGTGGACCGTATGTATCGGTCATGTTTGGTTACCATTTGTGGTTTTGAGACCAGAACGGATCTATTATTGCTCGGGATGGTCGATTTTGATATTATTCTGGGCATGGACTGGTTGTCGCCCCATTATGCTATTCTTGATTATCACGCCAAGACCGTGACGCTGGCTATGCCAGGCATTCCACGTATTGAGTGGAGTGGTACTCTAGATCACACCCCCAGCCGTGTTATTTCCTTTCTCCGAGCTCAGCGTATGGTTGAGAAGGGGTGTGCAGCTTATCTAGCCTATGTGCGGGATGTCAGTATTGACACTCCCTCTATTGATTCCGTTAATGTGGTACATGACTTTGCTGATGTATTTCCAGCTGATCTCCCGGGCATGCCGCCCGACAGAGATATTGACTTTGTTATTGATTTGTTGCTGGCACTCAGCCCATTTCTATTCCACCGTACCATATGGCTCCTCCTGAGTTGAAGGAGTTTAAGGATCAGTTATAGGAGTTATTGGGTAAGGGTTTCATTCGACCGAGTGTTTCGCCTTGGGGTGCTCCTGTGTTGTTCGTGAAGAAAAAGGACGGTTCTATGCGTACGTGTATTGACTATCGTCAGTTGAACAAGGTTACAGTGAAGAACCAGTATCTTTTGCCTCGCATTGATGATTTATTTAACCAGCTACACGGCGCACAGGTGTTTTCTGAAATTGATTTGCGCTCTAGGTATCATCAGCTGAAGATTCGGGAGTCAGACATCCCGAAGACTGCCTTCAGGACTCGGTATGGTCACTATGAGTTCCTCATGATGTCTTTTGGGCTGACTAATGCCCCAGCAGCCTTTATACATTTGATGCACAGTGTGTTCAGGCCATATCCGGACTCGTTCGTGATTGTTTTCATTGATGATATTCTAGTATATTCCCGAAGTCGGGAAGAGCACGAGCAACATTTGAGGATAGTGCTTCAGATTCTGAGGGAGAAGCAGCTATATGCCAAGTTCTCTAAATGTGAATTCTGGTTGAGTTCAGTGGCATTTTTGGGCCACGTGGTGTCGAGTTGATGGTATTCGAGTAGACCTGAGGAAGGTGGAGGCCGTGCAGAGTTGGCCCAGACCCTTCTCCGCTATTGAGATTTGCAGTTTCTTTGGTTTGGCGGGCTATTACCATCATTTCGTAGAGGGGTTCTCTTCGATTGCGACACCTATGACCAGATTGACCCAAAAGGGTGCCCCTTTTCAGTGGACAGATGAGTGTGAGGCAAGCTTTCAGAAGCTCAACACAGCTTTGACTTTGGCCCCTATATTGATGTTGCCTACAGGTTCGGGGTCCTATACAGTATATTGTGATGCCTTACGAGTTAGACTCGGTGAAGTATTGATGCAAAACGGTAGGGTGATTGCCTACGCGTCCAGACAGCTGAAGGTACACGAAAAGAACTACCATGTTCACGATCTTGAGCTAGCTGCCATTGTTCACGCCTTGAAGATTTGGTGTCATTACTTGTATGGGGTTCCTTGTGAGATCTACATTGATCATCGGAGCTTGCAGCACTTGCTCAAGCAGAAGGACCTGAACATGCGTCAGAGGAGATGGTTGGAGCTATTGAAGGACTATGATATTACTATACTCTATCATCCGGGCAAGGCAATTGTAGTTGCCGATGCCTTGAGTCATCGTTCGGAGAGTTTAGGGAGTTTGGCATATCTACCAGCTTCGGAGAGGCCTATGGCGATGGATGTTCAGGCTCTAACCAGGCAGTTTGGTAGACTAGATTTTTCGAAGCCCAGTCGGTTTCTAGCCTGCATGGTTTCTCGGTCTTCTCTATTTGATCGAATCAGGGAGCGTCAATTCGACGACCCTTATTTGCTTGTCCTCCAGGATAGAGTTCGGCGTGGTTATGGTCGAGATGTTACCATCGGGGATGATGGAGTTATGAGGATGCAGGGGCGCATTTGTGTGCCCAATGTAGATGATCTTCGAGAGCCGATTCTAGTAGAGGCCCATAGCTCACGGTATTCCATCCATCCGGGTGTCGCGAAGATGTATCAGGACCTGAGACAGCATTACTGGTGGAGGTGAATGAATAGGGATATAGTTGATTATGTTTCTAGATGCCTCAACTGCCAGCAGGTGAAGTATGAGCATCAGCGTCCGGGTGGATTGATGCAACAGATTGAGATTCCAGAAGTGGAAATGGGAGCGCATTACCATGGACTTTGTATCTGGACTTCCACGGACCGTTAGGAAGTTTGATTCCATTTGGGTTATTGTGGATCGGCTGACCAAGTCCGCCCATTTCATACCGGTGAGCACTACTTATTCATCGGAGCGACTGGCGGAGATCTATATCAGGGAGATAGTTCGGCTGCATGGTATTCCAGTTTCCATCATTTCAGATAGAGGCACTCAGTTCACTTCACGGTTCTGGAGAGCCGTACAACGGGAGTTAGGCACTCGGGTGGAGCTGAGCACAGCGTTTCATCCCCAGACTGATGGTCAGTCGGAGAGCACTATTCAGATTTTGGAGGATATGCTCCGTGCGTGCGTGATTGAGTTTGGAGGTTCATGGGATCACTTCTCGCCACTGGCGGAGTTTGCTTATAACAACAGCTACCAGTCTAGTATTCAGATGGCACCGTACGAGGCCCTATATGGTAGGAGGTGCAGGTCTCCCGTGGGTTGGTTTGAGCCGGGCGAGGCCAGGTTGCTAGGTACTGATATGGTTCAGGATGCTATGGACAAGGTCAAGGTAATTCAGGACAGACTTCGTGCAGCCCAGTCTAGACAGAAGAGTTATGCGGACAAGAAGGTTCGCGATATGGCTTTTATGGTTGGCGAGCGGGTTCTACTTCGAGTCTCGCCCATGAAGGGCGTTATGAGGTTTGGGAAGAAAGGAAAGCCGAGTCCTAGGTTTATTGGCCCTTTTGAGATTTTGAGGCGTGTTGGGGAGGTTGCTTATGAGTTGGCCTTACCTCCCAGTCTAGCCGGAGTCCACCCCGTATTTCATGTCTCTATGCTTCGGAGATACCATGGCGACCCGTCGCATGTGTTGCATTTCACATCGGTTCAGCTAGACGAGGATCTGTCTTATGTTGAGGAGCCAATAGCCATTCTAGATAGGCAAGTCAGGAAGCTAAGGTCAAAGAACATCGCTTCAGTAAAGGTTCAGTGGCGGGGTCAGCCGGTCGAGGAGGCGACTTGGGAGACCGAGCAGGATATGCGCGGCCAATACCCTCATCTCTTCACCACTCCAGGTATGTTTTCTATGCTCGTTCGAGGACGAACGAAGCTGTTGCTCGATCACAGGAGCGTACGCAGAAGCGTCCCTGGGATCGCAGAAGCGAAATGGGCCAACCAGCCCTGGGGTTCGCAGAAGCGACAAATTGTCGTAGAAGCGGTTCAGCAGAAGCGGAAAATAGTCTGCAGAAGCGAAAATCGCAGAGGGTTTAATTATACCAGAAGTTAGAAATTTCAAAAACATTCCAAACATTTGAGGGCTCGGCTTAAAGTGCGAAGTGGGCTATTTTGAAGGAGAATTCGAGGGGTTTCTTCAGGTAATCAACTATGGACTCCAATTATGATTGTTGTTGGTAATATTATGCAAGTTTTTCATGTAAAATGGAAGAATTTGGGGTAATTAATGTGGGTTTTCACCCTAGGCTTAAACCTTAGAAAATCAAAGGTTTGAATGAGCAAATGGAGTTCGAATTTAGTAAAGTTTATATGCTTAGACTCATATTGAGACGAGGGTTCCGAATATGTAACTTTCGTGATTTTTCGATAAGCGTACCGAAAATCGAGTTTTGGCAACTTGTGGGTTTTGGTGTATTTTGAGTTGTTTTGATTGGGTAATGCCCAATTGGCCTATTTTGATATGATTATGTTGATTTTTATCAGATACTACACCTGTGGAAGCCGACATTCACGGCAAGAGAGTTGTCTCTTAGCGGTTTTGTACCGGAGTCGAGGTAAGTGGCTTATCTAACCTCGTGTGGGGGAACCTTCACCCCTAGGATATTATGTTTTAGTTTAAAAGCCTTGTACGCAAGGTGATGGGCGTGTACATGCGCTGGTTGTTGTAACTCACTTTACTTGAATTGTCAGATTAGTGATATCCCTGTTTTTAGTTGATTAACTTGTCACATTTACCTGGTATTCACTAGAAAAGCATGACTAGATAGGATTTATCTGTCGAATTGCCTAAGTGTCTTATTTGAACTTCTTGAAAAATTGTTGATACTATTTTTTTTGGTGAAGTTGTAGCTTAGCATATTATATTCTCTTTGTGCGTTTCTTTATTTGTTGTGTTGGTGGACTGCGGGTTCGATTTCCGGAGATCCCAGGGTTGTGGGTTCGATTCCCAGAGACCCGGAGTGGTATTGTTTATGGACTGCGGGTTCGATTCCCGGAGATCCTGAGTTATTGAGATATGGACTGCGGGTTCGATTCCCGGAGATCGTGAGTTATTGAGATTTGGACTGTGGGTTCAATTCCCGGAGATCCTAAGTTATTGAGATATGGACTGTGGGTACGATTCCTGGAGATCCTGAGATTTATTGAGACATGGGCTGCGGGTTTGATTCCCGGAGACCCAGGGGTACTGTTAATGGGACTGTGGGTTCAATTCCCACAGATCCTAGACTTGTTGATTGAGTTTTGTTACTTGTTGTTAGCTTAATTGTAGACGGTTGCAGTGATCACTTTATTGTTGTTATTTCAGATTTATTATTATTTAAACTGCTTATTTTGTCATTATCATTTTGTTATTGTTTCTCTCAGTAGGGCCCTGACCTTCCTCGTCACTACTCCATCGAGGTTAGGCTTGGCACTTACTGAGTACCGCCGTGGTGTACTGTCACGAACCAAACCTTGGTCGTGATGGCGCTCAAAACAATGCTAGGCAAGCCCGACCATGTTATCCCTTAAACCAGTCAATTATTAATTCCAGTTAATCAAGTTAAACTTAAATAGCAAGTGTTCATATCAAAATGATAAACGTAATAGTATAAACATACAAAATACGGTCCCAACCAAATCGTGGTGTCACAAGTCTAAGCCTCTACAAATGAAATCTACTACACAATTAAGTCTAGGCAGAATGGAAACAACGTAATGATAAAGAGGAAGAGGTCAGGTACTGCGGACGTCGGCAGCTACCTCGAAGTCTCCACGGAATGATGATAGTAAAGCAGTTGCGACAGCTCAACTGCTCCCCTGAACCTGTATGTCTGCACAAAAAGTGCAGGGGAGTGGGGTGAGTATATTTCAACTCAGTGAGTAATAATAATAAACAACAACTGAAAATAAGAACTCATGTACTATCACTAAACAGTTCTAAGGCAAACCCCCACAGGTAAGTCATCACTACAGTGAGTACTCTGATCTCCAGTCCACATCTATCTCAACAAGGTCCCACACTGACCAAATCCTCACCCGTACCGCTACGGTGTACAACCATCTCAATGTATGTAAATATATACATATGTCTTTAACGTATAAGTATTTAAGTAAGTATAAGGATATGAATAAGTATAATGTTGCGGCGTGCAGCCCGCTCCAATACATATACCGCTGCGGCGCGCAGCCCGCTCCATTTAACATCGACGACGCTCACTAGGGGTGTATACGGACTTCGGAGGGGCTCCCTAGGCCCAAGCGCTATGATAATGCAGCGTGCAGCCCGATCTACACATATATTACTGCGGCGTGCAGTCCGATACAATATTTATATATACATATATAACTATACTGCTGTGGCGTGCAGCCCGATCCCATAGTATAATTCCGCGCTCACTAAGAATGTGTGCGACATGCAGCCCGATCCAATATATATAGTGCGCTCACTGGGGGTGTGTGCAGACTCCGGAGGGGCTCCTTCAGCCCAAGCACTATGATATTGCGGCGTGCAGTCCGATCCATATATATATTACTGCGGCGTGCAGTCCGATCCATATATATATATATATATATATATATATATATATATATATATATATATATATATATATATATATATATATATATATATATATATATATATATATATATATATATATATATATATACGCGGCGTGCAGCCCGATCCAATATAGATATATGTATAATATCTCATAGTGGGTCCTCGACCCTATCTCAATCGGTATAGACTTGGCCTCTCAGGCCCAATATAATCTCTCATAGTGGGTCCTCGACCCTATCTCGGTCGGTATAGACTTGGCCTCTCAGGCCCACTCAGCTAGAACAAGGGAATTCCACCCTAGATAGTCTCTCTCAAGGTACACACCTAGTACGGGATCATGATATGCTATATAGCTATAACTGCGGCTGAGTGTATGTATCCAGCAAGATATAAGGGTCGCTTAGCTCTACTGGCTCCCCTAATACTCTACAGATCGGCACAAGGCCCCAAACATGGCTACTAGCCCAATTACATAGTTATAATCTTAGTCACAGTCATATTACACCATACGTTATCAGTCGGGAAGGACCAAGTCCAATCCCCAAATCATAATGCCACCACGCCCGTCACATAACGCGTGTCTCATCTTTACATAGCACCGTATAGTGCAAGTACGGGGTTTCAAACCCTCAGTACATTATTTACTACCACCACTCACCTCGAACCGGTAGAAGTCCTAGCTCTCCTTGCGCTTGCCTCGAAAATCAATCTCCTCGGATGCCAAATCTGCTCAAAATCAATAAGAATACATCAATATAGGCTAATTACACTTAACCCAATCGAAATAACTCGGTTTACACCAAAACCCACGAAGTTGTAACAGCGCGACTTTTGGTACGCTTCTCGAAAAATTATAAAAGTTACATATTCGGAATCCTCGTCTCAACACGAGTCTAGGCATATAAAATTTACCAAAATCGGACTCCATTTGCCCACTCAAATCAGTGTTTTTCTTCAATTTTAGGCCCAGGGCTAAAACCCACCTTAAATCTTCCATTTACAGAGAATTAACCAAGGATTTCATGATAAAATGATGTAATTAAGCCACAAAACTTACCTCCGACGAACACTCGATGATTTCCCAGCAATCTCCCGTGAGTTTCTCTTTCTATAACTCAAAATTTGTGTTTATGGAGTGCAAAACCGCGACTGGTCCGTTCTGGTTTTTAATTTCACTGCCAGGCCAATTCCTTCATCGCGTTCGCGTTGCCTGTCACGCGTACGTGATGCTCTAACCAAAATACCCATTCGCGAATGCGACATGCCTCACACGTTCGCGATGCATAACTCCGCAGCCAGCCGGGATTCCTTCTACGCGAACGCGTCCCCTATCCACGCGAACGCGATGCTTCGCCTTTTCCTCTTACGCGTCAGTGACCTCCACCATCGCGAACGCGATGGTTCCCGACTTAATCTTATGCGAACGCGGCATTTCACCTCGTGAACGCGATGACCAAGATGCCCCAGCCTACGTGAACGCGGGCCTTGCCCTCGCGAACGCGAAGGCTTATTTTCTGCACAGCTTCGGCAGTTTTTTCTGCAGATTTTCCATGTTTCAAAATGTTGGATGATGGTTCGGATTCACCCCGAGGCCCCCGGGACCCCAACGAAAACCACCAACATACTCCAAAACACGATACAAAATTGTTCCAATCATAAAAACACCATCCTAAACATCAAAATCACCAATTACACACGGATTCAAGCCTAAGTTTCTTCAAAACTTTAGAAACTAACATTCAATCAAAAACCCGACCAAACGACGTCTGATTGACCTGAACATTTGTAGACATATCCAAAATCACATGACAAAGCTACAGGAATTGTCGGAATTCCATTCCGACCCCCGAATCAAAATCTCACCTACCTTTCGAATTTCGCTAAAATTCAACCTTTGCCAATTCAAGCCTATTTCAACACCGGACCTCCGAATTCAATTCCGATCGCTCCCGTAAGTCACAAATCACCTCCCAGAACTACCCGAATCATCAGAATCCGATTCCGAGCCCTCTAACTAAATAGTCAACTCTAGGTTGACTTTTCATATTCAAGTTTGCTTCAAAAAGGCTATATGCCTCATTTTCAATCCAATTCACTCCTAACTCACCCGATAGACTCTAACACTGATATAAAAGCATAAAACATGTAATTACAACATAACGGGGTGGTAATTCCCGTGACGACGGTGCGGGTCATCACATTCTCCCCAACTTAAGCAAGCGCTCGTCCTCGAGCGTACCAGAGTGGTACTAGAAGCAACCCAATAGCTGAATGACCTTACCAAGCATATATTCGGGGCGATCACACGTCACCCTATCTCACATAAGTCCGAAAACACCATATAGCTGAAATTTCATAGACCATTTGAACCATAAACCACATTGCACTTTCTGAAATCATATACCAAATGCTAATCCCATGCCTATACTCAGGATACACTCGAATCCACTGCAATAACCCATACTCACTACTCCAGGTGAGATCATATGATGAATCAACAACCGAATTGCTCGAGGCGATGGTCTCTAATCACAACAATGGCCACCATGACCAAATACTAGCAGAAAAACCTCTCTCATTCGATAGAGTCTTATTCCAGCACCTTCATATCCTGCCCATGGCAGCTGAAGCACGCGATGTACCGAGCTCATCTCTTTGGTCAACCATTCATGAATCCATTTCCCTTTTTAACTCATACCACAATAGATTTCGAAGCCAAACCTCGATATTACCTTTCTAAACGAACTAAGATCAAATATGCTCGTACTCATTAATGACTTCAACGATCATTTCGATTATAACATACCACACTGGTGATATGACACCTCAACACCGGCCTAAGCCGCGACGAGCACAACACAGGCTCTAACATGAACGATCTGAACACACTCGAATCATGACAACTGACTCACACAAAGAGCTATAATTCAAATTCCTCCATACCATCACAACACATAACTGAGATCTCGTCTCACATCATAGAATTAGAGTACCTGAATCCTTATCGAAAGGTCATAACATTACGTGGCCTTGCCACAACTCATGATTCTATCCAAACACTATTACTCCTGAAGCACCTCAAGTCACCATGCTCAGAATGGTCAGCCACGCACATATTTAGGTCCGAACTCAAGCAATCAATCACACACGCGGTGGTACAATTAATATATGCTATCCAATCCTGAATGGACACAACCGATGTGTTATTCCCGAGCGATACCCAATACGGACTATTCCTTAGAAGCTAGGAAGTATTGTATACAAAGTAACATATAGGAAGCTATATCTTCCACATCACACTGTTGCGGCGCGCAACCCGTTCCAATAACATACCCGTGGCGGCGTGCCACCCGATCCAGATACCATACCTGTGGCGGCGTGCCACCCGATCCTGATACCATACATGTGGCGGCGTGCCACCCGATCCAGATACTACACCTGTGGCGGCGTGCCACCCGATCCACGCATAATCTAGAAAAAGGGAATGCACATCGAGTCAAGTTGCTTGCTGCAACAAACATATGTATAGCCTCAAGCTCGGCCACATAAAACACATACGACAAAGTTCCTGAACACCGGAACTGAATCAATGGTAGATACCTCTACACTGACATCCTCCACGAAGGCCCAACTGACAAAGCAATACCTACCAGCCGTCCGCTGACCCTAGGGTACATCTACCCTGCTGGAGCATGATCTGATGCGCTATGCCACGCAGTTGTGACATTTCTCTATTATAGTCCATATCACATTAGTCTAGACAACCTGACTTATGACAACCAGCCTGCAATTGTATATCATTATTCAAATTCGTCATATCAAGTAACGAGGGAGCCACTAGGTCTTTCAAATTTCCAATAACCGCTAAGCGGTGTCGATACACACGACATACCACCACTGCGTAGGCGGATTAAGAGAACTTCTAATCTCCAACACATATATAACACATGAATCACTATACCCGATTCCACACTCCACCGTACGAATACATAACGCACATCAAGCATCCATTCATACCACGAAAGCCATTCAGGAATTTCACTATGCCATCAACGACTCAATTATTACAGTCGATCCAACAAGAGAATACCACCATACCACTAGATATTATCAGTTTACATTACCTTGTCCTTCTGGACCATATTCCTTGCCAATTCACTAGAATAGTTGTACCATTTTCCTTAATCACCAGAAAGGTCGATTCTTAAATCACCTACAGTTGTCTACGCTGCTCAATACTTTTAATGTCTTCCCACATATTATGAACTAATCTCAAAACTGTGAATATGCCATTATCAACTTTCCATAACATATCGCATATACCATACCACACTAAGACAACATGGAAATTCATATCCCTTTCCTCCGCCGCAAACATCGGCGCACTCAACTAGTCAAGGACTTTCATGATCCCATATAGAGAAAACTCATTACAAATCCCAAGCCTTGCATACCAACAGGAAAAATACACTCATTTTCAAACCACGGTAAAACACATCATAAACTCTTCCTCCCAATTACAATTATATTGCATAAGCTAAACTGCCAGGACAGAGTCCTTATATGCATATCGAGTTACACAACTGCCAGCACTCAAGAGCTTTGTTGCACAATGTCTTCAAGACTCATTACTTCAATCACATACCAAGAATTAATCGTATTCCTTATCATACCGTTTCGGTTTATTAACAAGTTGTTCCATTTACCCAGTTTCCTTTCTGATTCATCTTTAATTTAGTATTAGCCTTTACTGTAGCGCTACAATATCTCAACTCATGTTACCACACGAGACTCATACACAAGACTACACGGTCTAAGGCTCACAGGCCGCTGAATACTCTCTCAAAAGTTCCCCAGAGTACCACCTTTTACCATATTTTATTTTTGACGAACTTCCCGCGATTTTGAATTCATTATCATTACTCCCCAACACAGATACATAGAATCCCCTCATTCACATAACATACACAAGTCTTGATTCCTTCTAACGAAACCACCGTCTTTAGCCATATACACAATCTTAAAACACCTTACCGTTACAAGCAAAGTCTTGAACACCGCAAGACTATTCTCGGGCGTCATTCACCCTTATTCAGTTATAATTCAACTGTCTTATTGGACAGAACCACTCGTGCCTTGTTAGAACTCTGACATCGCAAAACATGATTACATACAGGTACAATTAGCTATCTTTCTTTTCTATGCACCAAACATTCTTTACTAACAGCAGTTCAAAACCTCCTAGTATTTCTTCACATCTACGAAGCACCATAACCCCTATCAGAATTCTCCCCACATGCTTGGAGACAGAACCAACATAGCACACAATAGTGCAATCCGTTAGTAAATAACAACCTCCCCAACTTGGCTCGGAGCCAAACATCAAAGAACTTTTAGCCGCTCATAGCATTCTTACTCAAATGATGCCACAATGTTCTAGTTAGATTAAACTCAAGTCACTTACAAGCTTCGGCGGAGATTCGAATCATCACACATCTTAACTCTTCTGCAATTCTTGTATTCATTCACCCACAACAGCTAAGCCCATTCCTTAGGTGGCAAAATCTTTTCTAAGTCCCAAATATTTGACAGAATTTCCTTTGTAAGTTGGCCTATCCACCTGCCAGAGAATCACCAAAATCATCCTAACAATACATCCGCAACTCGACAAAACATCACAATGCATATCCATAACATAAATCTCATTACAACACGAATTATATCATCAAAGTTAGTACATGAACTTGCGGTGCACCCGCTCAATCATAACATATGCCAAATACCTTTCACCACAATACTCATAGCACAACCAATTCAGTTTTCTTGAGTCTCAACTCATACTACCACATGTAGTGCACTTTACATTTCCGCTAAGAGGCCATGAACATATTCCCCGCGCCCATAGCTAGGGCTACATGTCAAATCACAATAAGAACCGAATACCTTAGAGCTCTCCCATTATCAAACTGCCCTTTTTCACAATTAAGATCAATATCGATTGTATGAACTGGCTCGCGAAATTAGCACCTTGGTGCTCAAGCCATAGACAAGGATCCGGCCTCAAGTCCTCCAGACAAGCCCAACATGAACTCATAGAGATTATATCTCGCCCCTCGATTGGGGAATAATAAGCCATCAAGGCAAATTTATCACTAAGCACTCGAATGCACTTACAAACATGTAGAAGGAGTTTCAATAATTACATCTCAAGCTAAATCAAGTACGCACGATGAGAATTCCAAGAATTGAAACTTTCCTAAAAGGTTTGCAGCCTCCCGAGGATAAGTACAGGCATCCCCGTACCGATCCATGAGACTCTACCAACCGGCTCATGACTTGCGAGACCTGTTAACCTAGGATCTGATACCAACTTGTCACGACCCAAACCCTGGTCGTGATGGCGCCCAACACAATGCTAGGCAAGCCCGATCATGTTATCCTTTAAACCAGTCAATTATTAATTCCAGTTAATCAAGTTAAACTTAAATAGCAAGTGTTCATATCAAAATGATAAACGTAATAGTATAAACATACAAAATACGGTCCCAACCAAATCGTGGTGTCACAAGTCTGAGCCTCTACAAATGAAATATACTACACAATTAAGTCTAGGCAGAATGGGAACAACGTAATGATAAAGAGGAAGAGGTCAGGTGCTGCGGACGTCGGCAGCTACCTCGAAGTCTCCACGGAATGATGATAGTAAAGCAGTTGCGATAGCTCAACTGCTCTCCTGAACCTGTATGTCTGCATAAAAAGTGTAGGGGAGTGGGGTGAGTATATTTCAACTCAATGAGTAATAATAATAAACAACAACTGAAAATAAGAACTCTTGTACTATCACTAAATTGTTCTAAGGCAAACCCCCACAGGTAAGTCATCACTATAGTGAGCACTCTGATCTCCAGTCCACATCTATCTCAACAAGGTCCCACACTGACCAAATCCTCACCCGTACCGCTACGGTGTACAGCCAACTCAATGTATGTAAATATATACATATGTCTTTAACGTATAAGTATTTAAGTAAGTATAAGGATATGAATAAGTATAATGATGCGGCGTGCAGCCCGCTCCAATACATATACAGCTGCAGCACGCAGCCCACTCCATTTAACGTCGACGGCGCTCAATGGGGGTGTATACGGACTTCAGAGGGGCTCCCTAGGCCCAAGCGCTATGATACTGCGGCGTGCAGCCCGATCCACATATATATTACTACGGCGTGCAGTCCGATCCATATATATATATATATATATATATATATATATATATATATATATATATATATATATATATATAACTATACCGCTGCGCGTGTAGCCCGATCCTATAATATACACCAGCGCTCACTGAGAATGTGTGCAGACTCAGACTTCGAAGGGGCTCCTACAGCCCAAGCGCAATGATACTGCGGCGTGCAGTCCAATCCACATGTATGTTACTGCGGCGTGCAGTCCGATCCAATATATATAATGATGCGGCGTGCAGCCCGATTCAATATATATACTGCTACGGCGTGCAGCCCGATCCAATATATATACTGTTGCGGCGTGTAGCCCGATCCAATATAGATATATGTATAATATCTCATAGTGGGTCCTCGACCCTATCTCAGTCGGTATAGACTTGGCCTCTCAGGCCCAATATAACATCTCATAGTGGGTCCTTGACCCTATCTCAGTCTGTATAGACTTGGCCTCTCAGGCCCACTCAGCTAGAATAGGGAATTCCACCCTAGATAGTCTCTCTCAAGGTACACACCTAGTACGGGCTCATGATATGCTATACAGCTATAACTGATGCTGAGTGTATGTATCCAGCAAGATATAAGGGTCACTTAGCTCTACTGGCTCCC